>JAKVQQ010000013.1:0-300819 GCA_030462855.1 Saturnispora bothae | reverse complement strand
TCATATCAAACTCATCTGGCATCAATTGAACAGAGAGTTTACGAACAGCAGCAACTAAATGTTGAACAGTTTCGTTATCAGCACCAAATGCCAAGTACATGGTCTTGACAATCTTCCACATAGTAGTGAGAGCAGCTTCTCTGATAGAATAAGATTCATCGATTTGCTTAGTTAAGTTTTCGACACATGGAGCAACATAAGGAGCAAAGCCGGCCTTGGTACCTAAAGCCAAATCAGAAAGAGCAATAAGAGCAACTTCCTTTTCAACAGAAATACCAGTGTGAATTTGCATTTTTTCAGCTAAGGCAGCTTCATCCAATTCAGCTTCATCATCTTCATCATCCAAGTTAAGATCAAATTCTTCTTGGTCCAAACATTTGAGAATTTCAGGAACGATTCTTTCTAAGAAACCAGTGAATTGATCACCATAAACCTTGGCCATGTTAGAAATGAAAGCGAAACCAGCTTCTCTTAATCTACCATTGGTGGAGTTGATAGCAGTGTAAGAAGCTTCCATAAGAGGTTCGGCGTAAGCACCAACAGCTTCAGAGCCAACAGCTCTAGCCATAGAAGAGATGTTTTCAAAAGTTTGGGCACGCAATTCAATATCTTCTTCAGTCATACCTTCAATGTGATCCATATTGGCAATGAATTTTTCCAACAGTTTGATGGAATGTTCAAAGTATGGAGCGAAGGCCTTACCAGAAGCATAAGCAACAGAACCAATGGCAGAAACAATGGCAGTCTTCAAAGAGGAAGATTGGGCAGAATCAAGCATTTGGAAAAGTTTGTTCATTAATGGTTCAATGTAAGCACGGATAGCTTCAGAAGAAGTGTATTCGATGATGGTATCCAAAGCTTGAGTAGCATACTTGTAAACCATGATCTTATCGGTGGAATCGATGATGGTCATGATTGGTTGAAGCAAAGATTGATGATATTCCGCAACAGCATCCTTAAGATCTTCACCTAATTGAACAAGAGATCTAAGAGCAGCAGCTTGAACAATGATGGCAGAATCTTGGAAACCTGAAAGAATGATTTCAATCAACTTTGGTAATTGAGAGGACATGTAATCAGGGGCACCTTCAACAGAGACACAAATAGCCATCAATGCGGTCTGTCTTTGGAACTTGTCTTGGGAAGAAAGTAACTGAGGAACCAATTCAAGAAGTGGGACAATGACCTGAGTAGCAGGTAAATTGACAGCCAAAGTGTTGAGTAATCTTAAGGCCAAAGTGTTTGGTTCATCTTCTTCATTCTCATTTTCTTGGTCTTCCTTAGATAAACGGTCTTCAGCTTCGTCATCTTCTTCAGATGCAATTCTAACAGCAGCTTGAGTTAAAGAAGGACCCAACTGAGCTTGGGAGATCTTGGACTTTCTGTAGGAAACACATTGGGTTAAGGTTTTAAGGGCATAACCTCTAATGTCTGAGTCGACATCAGTGTTAAGAGAAACTTCAACCATGACGTTAAGGATATCAATGAAGTAGTTACCGAGGAATTGCATGTCAAGAAGAATGAAGGAGTTGAAAGCAGAGAAGAGTTCCTTAGTTTTATCGGAATCGTTGAAGTTGAGAGAGTTCTTCAAAACTTGAATCATACCTGGGAAGAGGGTAGAGAATGGTTGAGCTAAAGTAGAGACTAATTCATCTTCGTCTTCAATGAAGTTGGACAGAACTTCCAAAGCCAAAACAGAGTTCACTTGAACGTTGACGGATTGAGTGTCTTGCAAGGTCTTTGAGAAAAGATCCATGAATGATTGTGCATGGGCAAGCCATTCAATTGGGAAAGTTTCCAAAACACAGAAGAGAATGTAGGTGGCCATTTCTCTGGTTTGTTGATCAGCATTGGTAGAGCCTTCAACAAGCGAGTTCAAAAGTGATTCCCATCTCTTGGCTGGAATATCTAAGTTGGAGATTTCAGCAATCAATCTAGCAGTGGAGTGTCTAATGGTTTCCTTTGGATAAGTGAACGCAAAAGGTAAGATGGAATCTCTGATTTGTTGTTGAAGAGTAGCATCAAGAGTGTCCCATTGTTTTGGGACCAATTTGTTAGCTTCCACAGCTGCCAATTTCTTCAAACCGTCATTTTCACTGGTTTGCAAGATTTGGATCAATGCTGGGAGAGCCAGTGGGTTTTTGTAGAAGTTGGACTTCAAAGCAGCAGTTGCCTGTTTAATGGCAGCATTATCTGGAGAAAGAACTGCGCTCAAGGTCTGCTCGAGTGAGGTCACAAATTGGGCGTCCATATTAATAACAGAGAGACTTGAGTCTTGAAAAGAGTTCTAAGCTTGTGTTTCTGGTAAAAAAAATTTTTTAATTTTTTTTCACGTGGAAAAAAAAAAAAAAAAAAATTCAGTTTTTTGCACAGCCTTGAAATTACGTGCTTACGTAACCAGTGTGCTTACGTAAGTGATTTATTTTGTTTTCACACAACTTTTTGACAATTTGAAGACAAGTGTTTTATTTGTAAATGCCCTCAGCAACGACGTTGAACGGGATATTGCAGGTAGCTAAGGCTGCGAAGAATGTTGTTGGTGCTGCGAGTGAAATGGCCACAGCCAATTGCGGGATCATCCAGTCGTTGCAATCGTGCGACTCCATGTATCATGAAATGAGAATGAAGAGTGAAGAGGCGCGTGCCAAGAGTGCAAGCAGAGATGTGAACATGCTCAATGTGGATCCTAAGGTGGAGAGTGATGTTGATATTTTTGAAAGTGCAAAAATGAAAGCAGCTAGTGCAAAGGTGAAGGCAAAGGGAAAAAGTGCTTCCAAGTTTTCCTCTAAGAAAGCGTCTACGGACCAAAAAAGAAGCTTCCACACTTTCAATACGTTCAGAAAGGAAGAAGAAAAGGATTCCAACATTACCAAGGTTGGTTATGGTAAAAAACGCGAATTTGAAATGACCCAAAGTGAAGTTCCATCCACTAGACTTGGAAGATTGTTTCATTATGGTACATTGGCAGCCAGTATGGGGGCCCAGGTGTTAGCAGATTCAGCTACTCAATATGCGGCTGGGAAATCACCAGATTTACGTTCTCTTTTCATGTCTCCAAGAAACATTGAAAGAATGGCTAATAAGTTTTCACAAATGAGAGGTGCCGCACTCAAAGTTGGTCAGATGCTCTCATTCCAAGACTCGAATCTTTTGCCAAAGGAAATTCAACAAATTCTCCTAAGAGTTCAAAATTCAGCCCATTACATGCCTGCAAGTCAATTAGAGAAAACCATTTCTTTCGAGTTGGGAGATGGTTGGAGAAGTAGACTTTTCGCCTCATTTGATGATATTCCAATTGCGGCAGCATCTATCGGTCAAGTTCACACAGCTGTGACAAAAAAGGAACTTGATGAAGTTGTTGTGAAGGTCCAATATCCAGGTGTTGCCAATTCCATTGATTCTGATTTGGATAACATCTTGACCATTCTAACCGCATCTAAACTTTTACCACCAGGCCTCTTTTTAGAAAAATCCATTGCTAATGCTCGTGTGGAACTTAAGTGGGAATGTGATTACGTCAGAGAAGCGGCTAACCTTGTCAGATACGGTGAAATGCTTACTGACGAACCTGTTTTCCGTGTTCCAAAAGTTTACCACGATTTATCAGATGAACATGTTTTAACCATGCAAAGAATGAAGGGTATTGAAATTGCTAGAGGTGAATGGGGCCAAGAAATCAAGAATTTCATTGCTGAAAATGTCATGAGATTATGTTTGCTAGAAATTTACAAATACAAGTTCATGCAAACGGATCCAAACTGGGCAAATTTCTTATACAATGAACACACCAATCAAATTGAATTACTTGATTTTGGTGCTTGTAGATCATACCCAGATGAATTCATTAAGGATTACGTGAATTGTCTTCGTGCCGCTGTTCGTGAAGATCGTGAAAAGGCTAAGGAATATTCTATCAAGTTAGGATTTTTAACTGGTCTTGAATCACGTGAAATGACTGAAGCTCATGTTGACTCAATTCTTGTACTTGGTGAACCATTCAGAGCCAACCTGGCTGACTCAGAAGGTGAATTTGACTTTAGGGGTCAAACAATTACCGATAGAGTTAGAGGTAACATCAAATTAATGCTCAATGAAAGATTGACACCACCACCAGAGGAAACTTATTCTTTACACAGAAAACTTTCTGGCGCTTATTTACTTTGTGCTAGACTGAATGCCAGCATCAAATCAAAGGATATCTTTGAAAAGGTTATTGGTTTGGAATATGAATAGAAATTAAGACTGTATATAAAGATGAATATTAAACGTAAATAAATGATGTTCTTATTAAACTAACTCGACTAAATCTTCATCCAGTTTATCAAACAAACCAACCACTTCAACCATCATACTGTTCAATTGTTTAACAATGGCCTCTGTTACCAAACAGTATGTAAAAAAGAGAACAAATTCTTCATTACTTAGTACCAATGCACCATTTTGACCTTCATCATTAGATTTTTGAACAGCTATTGCTTGTCTTCTAACATCATTCAATTTTGCAACCACTTTTTCCATTGCATGTTCGGTACCGGCAGCTCTGGCCATGAGAGGTAATTTCAATGTCATAGCAGAAGCGAGCATGTAAAACATTAAGAAAACTCTATTTTCTAATTCTTTCATTTCATCTTTCAAATCGTTCAACACTTTAAGCTCAATTGAGCTTAATAAAGTGTCAAAATCAATGATTGAATTCATGTTTTCCATTGAATCAATGATAGATCCAGTGCATTTGACTAATGTAGAATATTTATCAACTGGATATTCACCTTTAAGTCTAATTTCCATTGGTGCCTGATTATGCAAAGTTAATAATTCTGAATATATTTTGTGACAACCTGATAAACCATTCAGTCCAATTAAACGTGGTACACCTAATGAAAGCTGTTCGTAATTCAAAGGACCTGATTTCCAAATGAGTCCCATTCTTAACCAAATTGTAGTCAACCCCCTTTTAACTCTAGCTCTAGCGGACATAGGGAAAAGGGTCAATGTTATAATGACGGCAAAAATAACACCAAGAGAAACACCGATGTATCTATGGAAGGCAATTTCAAAAATGATAGGGTTGTCACCACCTTCCCAGTCATCATCATTCGGAGTTGAGTTCAATGACATAGTATATGAATAAAGTAAAATTAAATTGTATGTCAACAAGATGAATCTACCAAAGGCATTATTTGATTTCCAATTAAGAATGATACCAAAACAGGGGAT
Organism: Saturnispora bothae; assembly: GCA_030462855.1. NCBI lineage: Eukaryota > Fungi > Ascomycota > Pichiomycetes > Pichiales > Pichiaceae > Saturnispora > Saturnispora bothae. The sequence continues at coordinate 295,602 of JAKVQQ010000013.1, read as the reverse complement.
ACTAACAAGGAAGCCACCAAGCCCCAATATGAAAACATTAGGATAAAATATTTGCCAAACTGTGTATGCTAAAAATGCTCCAATGAACGTCCCAAAGAATCTCCATTTAACTGTCATGACTGTTCCACCAAGTGATTTGTTCATAATGATGCAAAATGTAACAAGTACCCACTCACCACGCCATTCGGTAAATGTGTGTGCTGTAAGAGGAAAAAATGCTAAAGAGCTTAAGATTAATGCACCAAGTGCAACTCTTAAACCAAACTGGAAATCAACTCCACGGAAGAATTTAGTCATTTGCCATAGTTTTGCCGGCAACAAGGTTTTTACTGAATCATGTTGATCTTGATAAGATGGGCCAGAAAATACATGGGATGAGCCACTTTCTATATCTTCAGTTTTATTCACTTGTTTTGTTCTTTTCCAAAATTTAAGATAGTTGAATGAGCGTTTTGGATGTTCTTGCACTCTTTTGAGCTCATTTAGTTCTGTTAATAAGGTATGCAGTTCGATACTAAATTGGGTCAATGAGTATGAGAAATTGGCACATGTTGCTGCGATTTCCTCATTTGAGACTTTTCCATTGAAGTTCGCTTCCCTTGTGAAGATGTCTTGTTTATAAAGAGAATCAATTGCATGAAGTTGATGATCCTGATACATGTGTTTGGCGACGCTGAGGGAAGTTTCGTATTGAGAAACAATGGACTTGACTTTTAGATTGGAGTCAAATAATGGATCAGACAAGATTTGTCTGATAGTCAGGATGAATGATTTGGTACTTGGAGCAATGTGATAGAAGAAAAGATCAAAAAGTTCCTGGGGTTCTATGACAGTTTGGGAAGTGATATCATTGATGGTAGAGGTGGATTCGGTATTATTTGATGATAATGATGTTGAAGTTGCATTTGAATGAACATCAAGAAAGTCATGTGTTGTTAAATCATAATCAAAAGATGAAGAATTTGGGTCCGTGGAATTCAGTTGTTCATTGTGGTATTCTATTAGGATATCCCATTTGAATTCAAGAGCACGAGAAATGGAGCTCAAATTAACAACCATTCTTTTTTCCAACTTGACCAAATGAGTTAGCAAACTATATTCTGTTTCATGACCGAGACTGTAACATTCAAAACGGGTTTCTTCGAGTAAACCATCGAGTTTTTTAACTTGGGTTTGAAGATCAATGAATGCCTTCAGAGTGGTATCTCTGGCTGTTTGAATTTGTGCAAGTTGAGTTTGTGAATTCATGTTTAAGGAGGTGATTGGATCGTTCATGAAATGATCACAGAGAACACCGAGCATTTCACCACAGGTGTTTTCCATATCATTGAGTGAATTAATGAGGGAGTCTTTAGCCGATTTACGCAGAATGGTGAAACAAACAATCACAGAGATGGTGCAACCAATGAGAATGCATGCAATGGAAGACTGGATTTTGTCCCAGGGGATGATGCGCAGGGAGGGTGAGTTTGGGTGGTCTGTGGTGTTGGCCAAGGTACTTAAGGAAGCATAACTGAGGTAGATGGCTTCTGAGTAGCTGGTGCTGATTGAATCAAGGGCAGTGATCGGGCCATTGAGGAACACGGGTGTGTTACTAACAATGGAGGAAAACTCTTTGACCAAACATGAGATCACCAAGATGGCACATAGAGAACAAGCAGTATTGAAGGTAGCTTTTGAGACTTTCAACTTGAAAAATGAGATAGTGCCCAAAGTAACCGAGCATGCTATCAGATTGAGACAGACAACCAATTGGTAGCTATCGTCGTAGTTATTTAGAATGAACTGACTGGATTTCAAGGCTAGCAAAGACACTGAAATTCCAAAAGATAAGGATATTGCGACGAACAAAATGGACTGAATCATCGATCCGGTTGAGCGTGAAGGGTGGAAGTAGACCACAACGGTGCATACAATATGTTTAGAGTCTGAGGAGCCTAGCAGAGCGGAAAGAGTGGGGTGGAAAACAAAGAAGGAGGCTAGGAAGTAGGCTAAGGCGGCCTTGACAATGGGCCAACGAGGCCAGCGGACCCAATTGGGTCCCACGGTTGAAGCACTGTTCTCGACTGCAGCCTGATCCCCATGAAGCTGATTGCCACCACCCCATTCCATTGTATTCACGACGCCTGAACGCGCGTCTACAACGTCCATGGGACGTTGCTTGATGATGAAACTGGATTGCCGCGTGTTCAGCGGCAACTGCGGACCGTCTGCCACTACGACACTGTCGCCAAAGGACACATCCATGACAACACGAGAAGGAAAAGCAGGAGCTGGCGAGAATTCAAGACACGTCACGTGACCCGCTCTCTCGGTGCTTACGTAATGCCATCGACCCGACAGTCTCTCGCGCAGCCACGAAAAAAAAACTCGCCAGCCACTCACAGCTTCCACAGTAAGCAAGCAAAGAGCACCAATAAACTGATGGGGATCGAACTCCAGAACGTGGCTCCGGAGCCGGTGGCGGGTCCAGTTGGCCCCCCCGACGAACCCAAGAAAGGATTGCGTATTCAGCGTGCCATCCACATGTGTGGGCTTGTCCAGCGTTGGACAGTGGTACCCTTCACACTGTACGCAGCCCTTCACGTGTCCACCGTGGTGCTAACTCCACTGCTAGCAGACGTAGACACCGCAAACGAAGTCATGATGATCACCAGGGAGCTCTACGGCGCCCCTGTGATCGAGACCTGCCTCGCCGTCAGCGTCGGCTGCCACGTAATGGCTGGTCTCACCAAGCGAGCACTGCTAGCCTACTGGCGTTACATCAAATACGGTCATAGAACGAGCGGCCGATGGCCGCTATCTGCAATATCCGGCTACGCGCTTCTCGGCATGCTATCCGGTCACGTCCTACTGGCCAGGTTGTCCCACAGCGGCAGGATAGACCTCGACTACGTGTCACGTGAGCTTCGGAGCAGGGGAATCGCAGTGGCGGCCCCGCTTTGGGGCCTAGTGATGACGGGGGGCGTGCATTTTTTGTACGGCTGGAATATTTTGTTCGCGAAGCGGACCCGGCGTTGGATGTGGTGGATGCTTATTTCACTGGGGGGGTTGACGGGGGCCGCGCTGCTGAGCATGCGACGGTCTGCGGAGTTCGGGGGAATGTGAAAATTTCCCAGTGCCTGGTGTGGATGATAAAAAGAGAGAGAAGGAAGCGAGGCAGTGTGTGCATTCTTTTCCCCGGTTCACAGCACGATGGCCTCAAAAAGTGTGGAAGAACGGCTGGCGTGTCTGCTGGATGCGAGCCGTGCCTCGTCGGACTTGGACGTCCACTATCTATCGCAAATCGTGTCACTCTTACCGCTTGACATTGACCATTTGATGGAAAAGCTGGACAAAATTGCTAACAAGAGGATGAAAACTCAACTTTTGGACGATCTAGTCACGGCCACGCACGACGAGACGCGAATCACCAACTTTCTCTTCTGCCTCTGCCAGCTTCAACATGATGATGATAATAATACTTTCTCCGGGCCGTTCTCCGGGCAGGTTTCAGCGGTCGGCTCAGCGCGCTCAGCACGCTCAGCACGCTCAGCACCGACGCTTGCTAAAGGCGATTTCCTCGCAACGGTGCTGGAGTCCAAGGACTACGTGTATGTGCGCGAGATCCTTGGCGAGTACCCGGACCAATTGACGCTGGACGACTTTCGAGCCATCCTCCACGAGCTACCGCTTGTGCGATTCAAGGACACGGTGCACAACAAGGTCTTGACCTCCGATCAACTGGACAAGGTGGTGGGCACGCTGTTCTACAACCATTTGCCTCAATCCATCCACGAGCAGCTCATGAAATTTGTCAACGTCAGATACAACGGCGTCGTGACCTGCGACCAAGCTTGGAACTTGATCAAGTTGGTGACAAAATTGCCAGTCTTGAATCATCTCGTCTATGCGTATGTGAACCAGCCTGGCAACTTCGACGAGAGCGTCAAGGTGGTGGACTTCTACGACTTTGTCAAACACAACAATGTCTCCAAAGATACTAACAAGGACATGCCGCTGGACATGCCATTGGAAGAGCGTAAATCTTCCAGCTCGCTTTTTGGATCTTTGTCCGGTATGTTAGGCATCTCAAACTCAAACATCCAGGAAATCCCTACCGACATTCCAGCAACCTTCGATGCTGCACCAAGCGAGTTCTCTTCAGCGTTCACGTCAAGCGACATTAGTCTTTTTCTCGACTGGAACTGGCTCACCATTCATACACTCAAGAACAACCCAGCAGTGCAACTCCAAGATTTGCTTGGAATTTTCACCGACGACATGGTGGTCCAGAACCCTAGCACCTCATTGCCACTTTTTCAAAGCATTCATTCCTTCCTCTTGGGTAGTATTGCAGGCGCCTTTGGTGCTGCCATAGTGTACCCAATTGATCTGATCAAAACAAGAATGCAAAATCAAAGAGGAGATGCTTTAATCAAAGCCGGGAAAAACGCCATTGGCCCATACTATACCAGTTACATGGATTGTTTCACCAAGATCATTAGAAACGAAGGTCCAACAGCCGTATATTCAGGGCTCATGCCTCAACTGCTTGGTGTCGCACCCGAAAAGGCAATCAAATTAACAGTCAACGATTTCATGAGATCATTAGGCTCGAAAATGTCTCGTAATGGTGAACTTTCCCTTCCTTGGGAGATTCTCGCAGGTTCTACTGCAGGTACTTGTCAAGTCATTGTAACAAATCCACTAGAAATCACCAAAATCAGATTACAAACACAAGGTCAGCTTCATGCTTCCAAGTCTGCTTTCACAATTGTTAAAGAACTTGGTATTCGTGGGTTGTACCATGGTGCACCTGCTTGTATGTTGAGAGATATCCCATTCTCTTCGATTTATTTTCCAACATACGCAAACATAAAGAAACATCTTTTTGGCTCGCAGGACCTGGAACCCTGGCAATTACTCACCTCAGGAGCGTTGGCTGGTGTTCCAGCTGCTTATTTAACAACTCCTTGTGATGTTATCAAAACTAGACTTCAAGTCGAAACACCTGTTGGCCAAATTGCTTATAAGAGTGTTGGTGATGCTTTCAGAAGAATCCTGCACGAAGAAGGTATGGGTGCCTTTTTCAAAGGTGGTTTAGCAAGAGTTTGCAGATCCTCTCCTCAGTTCGGGTTTACTTTGGCTGTCTATGAAGGTTTAACTAGATGCGTTCCATTAGAAGTTTGGTACAGAGAAGGTTTAAGCTCCAAAATGGATAATGGATTCAAATTGAGTCCAAAATATAGAGAAATGGTTAAAGATGGTCGTGGGATGAAGCAAGCAGCTGAAAAGTTTGTCAGTGCTTCTTTAGACTTGAACCCTTCCGTCATTAGCATGTCAGAATATTATAGAGTGATGGAAGAAAGAAGATTAGGCCGTAGTGCTTGATGCGTCTAAGAATACAAAATTTCTTAGATTTAATGTGATAGTTACAAAAAAAAATCAAAGATCAATATAATGGTGATAATACAGTGTCACTATACGATTCTTTCATGTGATTTTATATTTGCTTTTTTTAATTTCATTTTGTTATGACTTATGAAGATTAATTTATTAATTTATGAACCTATTTTAAAAACTTATTGAAATCAACAACAAAATGGCCTATTCTCACAGCTTCATTCAATTCCTCATCCTTGAATCGCCACATGCCAATTTGTTCTCTATCTTGAACTAAAAAACAAGCATGATAAAGTCTCAAAATGGCCTTAATCTTACACTGCTCTTTCCATCTAGCATTAATTTCCTCATGTTCTTGAGTAGAGGGAAATTCGGATTTGGTCCACTCCAATGGTCTTTCATCAATGATCCAGCGTTTGACTCTTTTGGTAAGAGTAATATCTGCATAATACTGTTGATAATGACCTAAATTCGTATCATTGATTTCAAATTTGTACTTCAACGGAACTCTCTTATCTTGCAAATTTTCTGAAAATTCCTGCGTTGGAGTAATTAACCACGGCTCCTCATGTGGTAAAACTGGTTCATACTTGAATTTCACCTCTGTTGTATCATGGGCGATTTCCATGAATTTCTTGGTTGTTAGTTGTTCAATTAAAATCATTTGGTTCTTATAATAAGGTTGGGTATTTGGTGGTATTTTATCAATCAATTGACCATAACTGTCATCTATTTTCTCGTACCCACGTACGAGTTGGAAATCCTCTGGATACCAATGGCCGTTAGTTTTAGGATTTAGAGTTAGATCCAAGGGTTGTGGTGAAAAGATTCTCTTTGATGGAGGAGCCAAGTAATCGAGAACTCTTTTTTTACTTGGTAAAGCCTTTACAGGCGAGCTGGAAGGTAATGAGAGTTGTGTTTCAAACATCGGACCAGTAATTTCAGCAATGCGATCGTCATCGTCATCGCACTCGTTATCACCATTATTGTCTCTTTGAAGATCCTCGTTTTCGCTTTCTTCTTGTTTAACACGAACCGGTGAGCTGTTTAGTTTGGAAAGCTGTGTCAAAAACTGATCGTCCTCAACAACTGGGGCCGAAAACTGTGTTTGCTCACTAAGAATAGTTACATGATTGCCATAAAGAGAATCATGTAGATCTTCAGCATGACGCGCCTGAAAATGATCATCCCGTTTATGTTCATTGGTATGTTCCACCATTGTCTTGAGTTGTTCAATGAGAATCTCATTATTGTGTTGTTTCGATTTGAAAAGATCTAACTCTGATTTCAACCGCTCGTTTTCTATAATCATACTCTGTAATTCAGCTCGGCAACGTGAATAATCCTCAAACAATGTGGCAGGATTAATGTTTTCATAGCTAAGAGGCAACGAAGAGACATGCGAACGCGTCTCATTACTTTGTTTGTTCTTTAGCCTATTAAGAAGCGCGTCATTCGAGTCTCTATGTTCCCTGAGACCGTTTGATTTTTGTTCCAACACATCCATTGCTTGACCTAAAAGTGACTTCAACGTTCGAATATCCTCATCATTGATTGAAGACCGAGTTATAAACGTCGATTGTTTACTCATAGTAAAGAAGATCTCTCAACCTTGGAATAAATTTTTGCTCATGGTATACAAAACTAGTATTTTAGAAAAAAACTCTTCTCTATACTGTAACACCGACAGCTTGACCCATTTTTCTCCAGAAATCTGCCTGACCAATCAGCTGCCCATTTTCAACTCTAATACCATTCATTGCAGTGGCGGGTCCTTGCTCGAAAAGTTCATGACCTTTACTTTCCAACTCATGGAGTAATGCTTTCTTAAAAACAGGTTCAAGAACAACAAGATTAGGAATGAGCTGATGATGAATACGTGGATTAGCAATGACATCGACAATGTCTTTACCATAGATGAAAGTTCTCACAATGGCCTGTAAGATCGATGTACAAATTCGAGACCCACCGGCTGCACCAATAACAAGTTCCAATTCACCATCTGAATTCACAACTATACTTTGTGCAGATGATGATAGTGGCCTTTTGAATGGTTCGATGTAGTTGAAAACACTTGGTGCCAAGCCAAATGCATTTCTAACACCTGGTTGAGAAAAGTCGTCCATTTCATTGTTGAGAATGACACCGGTTTCAGGATCATGGACCATAGATCCAAATGTAAGGTTGATGGTTGTAGTCAGAGTGACTGCATTGCCCCATTGATCAACAACACTCAAACTGGAAGTACCATGGGGATCATTAGGCTCATAGGCAGGTTCGTAGTCAGCAACTTCGAGAGTTTCATTCTTTTTGAACTTGGAAGCGGCTCGTTGGACAAACTCACTGGACAAGAATTCCTTGTATTTGGCTTCGTGCAGATCAATTTCCGTTTGGTTCTTGTTAGCGACGTTGATATCACCCAAGTGGGAGCGTACGGACGACAACCACTTCATTGACTCGACAAGTTTATGAGCTTCTAACACTTCCTTTTTGCTGTTACCAGGAAGTGCGTCGATGATTTTCAAAGCAGAAGCCAGAGAAAGACCTGAAGATGCACCGTTAGCTGTGTAGACTGTCAAATCATGTTCCGTGAAATTGTCAATACGGATAGCGTCTTGAACAACAACTTCATAATGTCCAAAATCTTCAGCAGTAAGAACACCACCCCATTGTTGGGCCTTGGCGGCTAATGATTGTGCAATTCTACCATTCGGATCATAGAATCTTTCAACACCATGCAGAGCGATTTCCTTGAGTGTTCTACCAAGCGCTTCTCTCCTAACAACATCACCCTCTCTGGCCACTGAGCCGTCCTTTTTGAATAGAAAATCCCAATCATTACCAAAGAACTTCAAAGAAGATTGCATGGTGTTTGCAGCGAAGGCTAGCAGAACATTGATTTCCCAACCATTGGTGACTAAATCTGCAACGGGGGTCACAAGCTCTTCCCAAGTCTTGTTTCCAGAACCATGCATTTGATGTAAGGTCCATAACCCCATCAATTCACCAGGAATAGCCACTGCCAAACCACCAGTCTTACTTAGCGATGGGTCACGTGAGTACATTTCTCTAAAGGCTCTACCTGGAGCCATTTCTCTAGCGTCTATGGAGATGGCACCTTCATTTTTCAGCTTTGCTGTGATGAATGTTCCTCCACCAATACCACTAGAAAACATGGTATCCGTAGCCCCGATACAGAGACATGTAACGATGGCAGCATCTGCGGCATTACCATCTTGCGACAAAACCTCTGCCCCCATGCTTGAACAACGTTTAGAGTCTGAAACAACCATACCTAACTTTGATTCTACCTTGTGCTGCTGCTCTGGCTCCCAGGTGGGGTTGTTTCGATATGGAATATGTGCAGGTGGACCCGGTGGTCTAGGAAATCCATCCAGTGGGGAATGTTTAGCTGATCTGGGGATCGAAAACGTTATAAAAGTGACTAGGAACAGAGACATTGTGATGAGAATCACCGTCCGACGATAATTATGTTTCCAGCTATCACGGATTCTATCAGGAATGTACATAATCGAGAGCTGTAGTGAATGAAATGTGGATAGATAGCAGAGAAATATTTAATCATAGATTTGTAATAATCAGACGCCAAGAAGTGTGCTTACGTAAGCTGCTCAGCATGGAATATCACAAAATAGAATCGAGGAAGTCATCGTTGAGATCCAAATTTAGAGGCTGGGAAGGTTTTGAAGCTGAGAATGGTTTTTTGGTAACATTTGTGTTTGTTTCTGACAAGTTTGGAGCTGTGGATGACGTATCTTCTGTAGACAGATCAACTCCGAGAAGCCCATCAAGTAGGTCTTCGAATTTAGTGGATTCCGTCACAACGGCAGCTGAAAGATTTCTATCAACGAGAGTACGATAAGAAGGAGACTCACGCGATGTTTCAACATGATACATGTTGTTGCCCGGTTTGGGTTTATGACTATCAAGTTTTCGTTTCATCTCTTCGAGTCTCTTTTTATGCTCGATCTTTGCTTGAAGAGCTAAGAATTTTTCCTTTTCTTCAGCAGAAAAGGCCCTAACGGAAGGTGCTTCATCTTCTTGTTCACTATCGCTTTCTTCCTGTCCAATTTTGAGACCAATCAAATCTTCATCTTTGAGTTTCTTCATATCGAGTTTAGTTCTTCCTGAGTATTTTTCATGTACATCGTCTAAGTGAGCCAACTTACTAGCAACAATGTCAGCATTGAATTGTTGCTGTTCTAGTTCCGCTTCCCTTTGCTGGGTTATCTGCGCAACATAATCTGGATCACGAAGAAGTTCGGGGTCTGTGGTGGGATCAAAGAATCTCCAAGAATTATCCCCATGACGAGCATGAAACCTTGCTCTTGCAGCTGCTGGATCATCTGTAGATACTTCAGTATCGGTATCTGATTCAGAAGAATCAAGTTCAGAGTTATTTTGAGAATTATCATTTGTTACGTCTTCTATGGTCTCCCCATGGAGTTGCTGTCCTGACGTGGGTTTCACGTTGTTGTTCTTGTCCAAGTTGTGTTTTCGTTGATACGACCGCTTGGCTTTGTTTTTCCATTTGTCATTATGTAGCACCATGTTGAAGGTGAAAAATGAAAAGTGCTAGAGATGAAGTGAAGTTTGAAAATAATAGTATACTAAAGTGCAAGGTATGGAATCACATGCTAAGGTTTATGTAGGGTGTTTCAAAAGTAACTATCAAATGAAGACGTTCCTATTTTATGTTCTAATGTCTTGTCGTTAAACTGCCAAGTTTGATCTAAAATAACATACTGAAAGCTCTTATTAAAATGAATCTACAAAATAAATGGGGTACGAGTAAACAAATACGGGCACAATACTACTCTTTTTCACCAGAGAAGGTAACAACATCACCACCCTTACTAGTAACGGCTTCGATAACTTGCATTTCTTCAGATTCATCTGAGATGAGGCCTTCGATATCTGGCTTGGGACCATTGTAGATCTTGTGTGCATAAACAAAATACCAACTAACTGCTAAGAACATACTACCCCAGTAAACCAAGACAGTCCAGTTCATAGTATCCAAAGTGTTGTCTGCACCACGGTATTGTGGGAAACACATGATTGGGATCATGAGTAAGGTGAAGGCAGTTGCAATACCACCAGAGAGGTAGGTGTATTTACCCAAGTTCCAAGGACCTGGTTGGAAAGTGTTTCTAGCGTAGGTACAACGAAGAGCTGATGGGATGGTGAAAGAGATGAAAGAGCCAATGGCACCAACAGAGAAAATGGCATCAATAGCAACACCACCAAACATCAAACAAAGAAGACAACATCCAATGAACCAGTTGGCCCAAACAGCGTTAACAGGAGTTTGGGTTCTAGAGTTAACATGAGACCAATATTTGGAAAAAGGGAAACAGTTATCACGAGAATAAGAGAAAAGAACACGAGAAGCTGCAATCATGCAAGCAGAAGTCATGAAGTAACCAAGAATGACAGCAAAAGCTGAAAGAGCCATGGTAGCTTTTTGATCCAAGATTTGCGCTAAGAAGGCGACGTAAGGTTGACCGGAATCGGCGTTGACAGCGTCTTCAATGTTGACAATGGTGTAAGCCATGGCCATTTGGAACATGAAAGCCAAGAGACCACCCACAGATGCAGTCATGACGATAGCACGAGGAGTTGCGACTTGTGCATTGGAACATTCTTCAGCCAAATGGAAAGGAGAATCGAAACCAGACATGGTCCAGATCACGGCCAAGAAGGACATGAGCATAGCAATTCCATCAGGCCAGTCGGTTTGGTTGTCGATGGCCCAAGCGTAAGAATTGTCGTTGAATTTAGGTAAGCCTTGAGATTCTCTGTTGTTGGCACCAAGAATGACAACGAAGGAGATGAAGAGAAGTAAAACGTTTAGAATCGTGGAAACTGAGTTAGTCCATGCAATCCATTTAGTGGACATGGAAGCTTGCAAAGCTGCGAGGAACGACAACGCAATGGACAAAAGGAACACTTGCCATGTTTCTTGCACATAATCTGGATTAGCCAAGGACTTGCAAGTAAGAATGATGGAAGCACTGGAATAAGCCACTGAAGGAGCAGCGGTGACTTGGACAAAGTAATTGGACCAGCCAACGATCCAAGAGAAAATCGCCTTATATTTTGGTGGTGCAAGCATAGCAGTGGCATAATAGAGACCACCGGAAGTTGGAAACGCCGAGGAAATTTCAGCCATCGAGGCTGCAACACACATGATAGGAACCATAGACACAAGCAACCCCCAGGTCAGACCACCGTTACCAACATAGGCAAGAGAATACCAAAGAGTGGAAGTGATGGAAGGTAAAAGCCCTAATACCGAGAAGGAGACACCGAACGTGGTCCAAAGTGAGAATTCTCTCTTGAACTGTTGCTTATACCCCAATGCGAGGATCACAGCCTCATCGCGATCCACGTCGTGATTAACATACACTTTTTCATTATGGCCTGAGAGCACTGACGTCACGTGCATCTCATCCACTGGGATGATGGTGGTGGTTTGATGTGATTTGATATCCATCTTAGGCGCGGAGAACAAAACCGTTTCAACTCTGCGCTTCGCAACGAATGGGGTCGTATTTATAGACTTGTGTCAATCTTGATAAGATCGCATCGCACAAAAGCGGCAAGTTTAGCCCGAAAATGTGCTGAAACAAGCTCTAAAAAAGCTCCAAAACTGGTGACTTGCATCTGATCACAATTTGATAATGTACTGGTGGCTCTTCAGCCAGTAGCGTTGGCTTTTAAATGTACATCTTCTATGATGTCTTATTCTTATCGGATATTTTCCGTGCTCTTAAAGTTTCCCAATTGGGAAATGATTCCGCGAAAGGAAAAAACGGTTATCGGTCACGTGACGTTCGCGGCTTTTTGTTTTTTTGTTTTTTTCAATCTTCGCGGGCTTTCCATGAAAAAAACAGAGAGAGAGAGAGACAGAGACAATAAAAGAAAGCAGGAAGATCTGTTAGATTGTGAGCGAGTGTTAAATATTAGTAATGATGCTAAGAAATATCCTCAAGAGCGGTGCTATTTTAAACCCTACAGCTCGATTTAGAATGGTGGGCGTGCAAAACGTAGGTGTATATACTACTGCGTCATTGCCACACACGCCACAACAGCAAACCACCACGATATGGGCGAGATACAACTCATCGAAACAGAATAATGGGATCACAGGATCACAGTCGCACATCACGACTTCGACTACGGGGTCTGCACTTCCGGAGGACGTGGTGCAATTAACAGAGGCCCAGTATGCGCATCTTTCGAGTGAAGCTCTCTCGATCATCAACGACCAGCTGGACATGTTTTTTGAGGATAACCGGATCATGGAGGCGGAGGTGGACGAAGATTCCGGCGTGATGGAAATCAACACGAGTGAAGGCACGTACGTGATCAACAAGCAACCACCAACTAAACAAATCTGGCTGTCTTCGCCAGTGAGCGGACCTTGGAGATTCGATTTCCACGATGGCCGTTGGGTTTGTTTGCGGGACGGCACACATCTTAGCGATTTGCTAAGTGACGAGGTCAATGGAATGTACCACCACGGGTTTGAATGGGACCAAAAGTTTTAGCTGTGTAGGTTGAACTCATGATGAAACGTTAATGAGGTTTGTATGTAGACGAAGATGAGAAGAGTTTTTGATTTGGCTTTTGAGTAGCAATGGCGAGATCAATTGAATGTACCACCACGGGTTTGAATGGGGCCAAATTCAGCTGTGTAGGTTGAACTCATGATGAAACGTTAATGAGGTTTGTATGTAGACGAAGATGAGAAGAGTTTTTGATTTGGCTTTTGAGTAGCGGTACTATTACACGCAATGGCGAGATCAATGGAATGTACCACCACGGGTTTGAATGGGACCAAATTCAGCTGTGTAGGTTAAACTCATATGATGAAACGTTAATATCCATATATGAACAAAGACAAAAGGAACTGTCGAGTTTTTCTCAAGTACACGTCTTGTGACGCGCAATCCCAACGCTTACGATACCAATTGCTTGTGGAGGGAGCAAAGATCTCATAATGTGTAGTCACGTGACCGGGCACAGAAGAACATCGCACCGTTTACGTCACCGCTTGAAAGAAACCGTGATATATGCAAGACAAAGGAATATGGAGCCCTCCAACTGTCCACACTGGCCACGTCCCAATCTTTTGAAATCTTCCACTTCATTTCCCATCAAATCTAGTCCCACACTAGCTTTTAAAACAATGTTATTTTCCAGTTTCAAACTCAAACTACCCTTATTGTAGCCCATATTTTTCAATCTAACACCGAAATATAAGATATTCACGCTCACCGTTCTCTAAATGAATGGTCACGTGACCTGGTATAAAAGAAGTCAGCACTGTTTACGTCATCGCTTAAAACGCTTGAAAGAGGCCTTGATGAGTGCAGATAATGCAAATCCATTACCCTCTCTGTCTCCAAACTGCCCCAATCCACTTAAACACTGTAAACTCATGTGTGTATGTGATATTCTTACCTCTTCATGAATTTGTCACGTGACTGTCACGTGACTTTTCTTGCTTTCCCTTCTACTTCTTGTTCTGGAAAAAAAAATTTTTTTTCACTCTTGAACCACCGTTTCTACTATAAAACGTAATGTCTGTTTCTGCCTCCAAAGCTAAGAGAGAAGCAAAGAAGGCTGCCAAGCTGGCCGAAGGTAAGGGTAAAAAGAAACTTACTAAGAAGGAAAAGGAAAAGCTTGAAGCTGGTGAGGACGTAGTCTCAGCTGCTGAAGAAATCGAAAAGCTTAAGTTACAACAAGACAAAGATGGTTTATCCGATAGAGTCGTTACCGGTGTTTTGGACTCTGTTCCAACCTCCAGAGATGTTAAGATGTCCTCTGTTTCTCTTCTTTTCCACGGTAAAGTTCTTATCCAAGATTCTGATTTAGAATTGAACTATGGTAGAAGATACGGTTTGTTAGGTGCCAATGGTTGTGGTAAGTCCACTTTCATGAGAGCTTTGGCCTCCAGAGAATATCCAGTTCCTGAACATATTGATATTTATCTCTTGAACGAACCTGCTGCTGCTTCTGAATACTCAGCTTTAGAATACGTTGTCAGAGAAGCTGAAGCTGAATTGGCTAAGTTGGAACAACAAGTTGAAGATATTATCGTTGAAGAAGGTCCAGAAGCTCCAATCTTAGAAGGTCTTTACGAAAGAATCGACGAAATGGATCCATCCACTTTTGAATCTCGTGCCGCCGTTATCCTTACTGGTTTGGGGTTCAATGCTGTCACTATTAAGAAGAAGACTAAGGACATGTCTGGTGGTTGGAAAATGAGAGTTGCTCTTGCTAAGGCTCTTTTCGTCAAGCCAACTCTTCTTCTTTTGGATGACCCAACTGCGCACTTGGATTTAGAAGCCTGTGTTTGGTTAGAAGAATATTTGAAGAAGTTCGACAGAACCTTGATTTTGAATTCTCACTCTCAAGATTTCCTCAATGGTGTTTGTACTAACATGATTGATATGAGAATGAAGAAGTTGACTGCTTACGGTGGTAACTACGATACATATGCTAAAACTCGTGCTGAACAAGAAACTAACCAAATGAAACAATACCAAAAGCAACAAGATGAAATCGTTCATATCAAGAAATTCATTGCTTCTGCTGGTACCTATGCCAACTTGGTCAAGCAAGCGAAGTCTAGACAAAAGATTTTGGATAAGATGGAAGCTGATGGTTTGATTCAACCTGTTGTTGCTGATAAGGTCTTCTCCTTTGACTTCACCGAAGTTGAAAGATTGCCACCTCCAGTTTTATCTTTCGATGATATTTCTTTTGCATATGACGGTAATCCAGAACACAACCTTTACACTGATCTTTCATTTGGTGTTGATATGGATTCTAGAGTTGCCCTTGTCGGTCCAAATGGTGTGGGTAAGTCCACCCTTTTGAAGTTGATGACTGGTGAATTACAATCCCAAAAGGGTAGAGTTTCTCGTCATACTCACATTAAGCTTGGTGTTTACTCCCAACATTCTGCTGATCAATTAGATTTAACTAAGTCTCCATTAGAATTTGTTCGTGATAAGTACCCAGAAGTTTCCCAAGATTTCCAATACTGGAGAGGTCAATTAGGTAGATTCGGTTTAACTGGTGAACAACAAACTTCTCAAATGGCCACTTTGTCAGAAGGTCAAAGATCTCGTGTTGTTTTTGCACTTTTAGCACTTGAAAAGCCAAACATTTTACTTTTGGATGAACCTACTAACGGTTTGGATATTCCAACCATTGATTCTCTTGCTGATGCCATTAACAGATTCAATGGTGGTGTTTGTGTTGTTTCTCACGATTTCAGATTATTGGACAAGATTGCCAAGGATATTTTCGTTGTCGAAAACCAAACTGCTACTAGATGGGACGCTTCTATTGCTGAATACAAGAAGAAGTTGGCTAAAAATGTTGTTTTGTAAGTGTGTAAAGGTTGTTTACTTTATAATTTTGAAGTATTGAATTTGCTTCAAGCTGAGCGAATGGAAATGTATTAGAGGATATAATAGTTGTTTTATATATGGCTATTCAACTTTGATTCTTTTAGAAGGTGGTGGTAGTTCATGTATATTTTGCTCCACTTTTATCTTTTGCTTATCTCCCAATACTAGCTTAATCTTATCTTCCAATTTATAATAATCTTCCATGCTATTAATGCCGTTATCCAAGACCACCTCGTTTGCAAAAACAACTGCCTGAGCCCAGCCAGCTTGCTCTCCCCAAAGAGTTGTAAAAAAATCTTTCACATAACCATAAAGTTTGACATTAACAGCCTTTGAGTTCAAACTCTTTACAAGTTGATTTGCAATTGTTCTATCTTCTAACGTTTTTGTCCATGAAACGAACTCTTCTCTATAATCGCGCTGAACAATTTGCCAAACATGTGTATCAATAGGAACCAAAGATAATCTCGAGCAACCCATCAAAGCAACACAATCTGCCACTTTAGGCCCCACGCCTTTAAATTGAAGCAAGAAATCGGTACAATGAGCATCCGATTCCCATTTAGTAGGTGAAACACCCATCAGCATTCTATAATGAGAGTTATTTGTTAGCATAGACGCTGCTGTATGTGCAATGTATCCTGCTCTGTAACCAAAACCAAGAGCACGTAATTCAGATTCTAATTGATATGACGCAGAATCAATTTGATCAAGTAGATCTTCATTTTCCAGTTTACATTCAAAAACTGGGACGGTTCTTAGTAAATCTATCGGTGTTGGAAATGTAAAATATGGTAAACCATCCAGATCACAAACTCTTTTCCCGTAGACAATGCATAAAGTTTCACAAAGTTGAGAAATCCGTTTGATATTGTTATTGGAAGAAATTATGAATGAAACAAGTGTCTCCCATGGTCCCTGATTTAAAATCCGTACACCATGACCATGATCTGGCCAATTAGGATCAACGCGTTTCCAATGATGATCTAAAGAATTTAAATCATGATCTAAGTTGAAATATGACGTGAGTAAAGACCACGAAGTTGTTTCAGAGCACCAACCTGATGTTTTGTATGCTGCATAATGTATTTCAAGTGTATTTCCATCTTCTAAACGCTCTTCTTTAATTAAAATTAACGTGTCACCTAATACACATCGCCAAATATTGTCCAAAAAACGCCATCTAAAAGCTTGACCTGCTCTCAAAACTGTGCTCAGATCCAAACTTGCACATGAAAGCTTTTGAACCCCCCAAACTACCGAGTTAATATCGATCTTCATAATGACTTAAAGAAACGCGTAACAAACTGAAAACCTATAATTTTCTCTTCTAAGCTTGAATTGAACTTACACTGCTATGTGGGTTCAACCACTCAGATTGTGGCTAACTCTGCCAGTACAACGTGCTAGACACATTAGAGCTTCTACCAAAACAAAAATCACTCCAAATGCGGCTTCCATAGACACACAAGACATGGATATAGATTCAAATGATTTCGATATGTCCGATATGGGTCCTCTACGGGCTCTCAGTGAAGATGCAGATTGTTCTATGCATGTCCACGAACAAAAGTCACCTTTAGATGCTTGGTTGGCAAAAGCTGTGAGATTTACTGGTAGTTTAACGATGTTCATTTCAATGTGGGCGGCTATAGGAATCTGGCTTTTGTGGGGGGTGATTACTGGGTTTCCTAATCATTGGCAGATTTTCATGCAAGATGGCCAGTCTATTCAGACTTACGTATGGGACACTTTACTCATGAGACAACAGTTGGATGATACGGATGGATTTCTACTCATGTATGGTAAACTTAAAAGTAGAGGTTTTTCACATAAGCGGATGGTTGAAAAGTTGAATAAGATGGGAGGTAGAGTGGATGTGAAGGTTCTTGATACTCTGCATTTGCATGCTATGGATAAATTTGATAGTAAACTCAACTGGTTTGACGAACTTTCGAATTATGTTTCAGCTGCATTGGGGTCTTTACCTAATATTGCATTGTTTTGGCTGATTATTTTGATCTGGATTTGGTGTGGGCAATATCCTCTGACTGGGGAAGATGGAATTGCTTATAAATGGTCTGATCGTTGGCAAATGTACATCAACACTCTTGTAGCCGTTGAATTACTCATTACCTCTGTTTTCCTTGAAAACATACGTTCACGAAACAACGATGCGCTGTTGGCCCAACTGGAGAAATTTGAAGAGTTTGATGCGCAATTGGAGATGACCTTGAGAGAACATCTTGGTGGTGACCTCGAACCAAATCAAATGGTTCTTGTTCATCCTTATCCTAAGCCGGGACTGCGCAAGATCATTAGTAAATATTCCGACATAATTGGAACAGGTATTGGATTGGTCATTTCAGCTCTGGTTTTCACTGCATGGATTTTATCAGGTCCTGAAATGGGTTGGGATGATGATTGGTGGTTGATCATTGGCACTTACACTGGATTGGTTTCCTTTGTTGACTCTTTTGCATTACGTTGTGTTTATTACGATATAACCCAATATGAACAGGCCAAGTTTTTGGAATTGCTGCTCGATTCACAAGAGTTGTTGAATATGCTAGGATTGGGCGATTCTGTTACCTTGGTCCATCCTCAGAGAGGCGATGGTACAATCGATAGGATTAGTGAATGGATCAATAGGGTGTGCTCCAGTCAATGGGCTGTTGTGGTTAGCGTTTTAGTTGTCACTGTTCTTCTGATGATTGCAAGTATGCTTCATTGGTCCACTACAGGTCAATTATTGGCTAACACTCCAACAATGATCATCGAAGGGTTTTTCCACTTGATCTTGATTCAGGCCCACAACTGGGCCGACAGAAGTAGAAGAGAAACGGTAGGCGAACTAGTCAAGAGTAGGGAAATTCTCAAGGCTGTTTTACACAGTGAGGGTATCAATCAAATGTAGCATAAAAGAATGAGAAACATTTCAGAAAAGCTCTCTTTCTTTCCATTAAAAACATATATAGAACATTTAAAGCATTAGAATATTGAAAAAAGATACTACAGAGACAAAACGTGAATTTCTATACACAATTCATTAACGTTGATGTGACACTTGAGTTTTCAACTCAGCGTATAATTTTTTTTTAAAATATAAACTAGCCTTCTTTATCAGTGCAAACAGAAAAAATCAATGTCATCCCGTAAGGAAAAGGTGAAGGTACCGAACTTGGTCCCATTACAACGTGAATATGTGAACAAATATGTCCATGACAATCACCCAAACAATTTTCCACAAAATTCCCCCTTGGACTTCACAACGTTCAGTATGGACGAACTACGTGCGTATCGTTTGAGGTATCTAAACCCTTCTAACCAATTATCACCCGACACGAGGTCATTCCAAGGGTTTTTGCTTGAAAACAGTGCACTTGGAGAACGAACCGAGTCTCAGATGATCAATAATCAAAGAAGAGAAGAGGCCAATTATTATGATTTCAGAACAAAGGACGACTTGAAGTTCAACGTTCAACAACATTTTGCAGAACAGTTGACTGCGAAGGAGGGAGAAGTCATCATGCAGTTGGCTTACAAGGTTAGAAATGGCGGTGATAAGTTCAGGGTCAAGTTTGATCAAAAGTAAGCAGAGGGAAAGTATAAGAGCTGGTGGTGAATCAACGATTCAAATCCCGGCTTGGATCACACTGCAAACTTGGAATGTTTAGCATTAGCGTTCATCAGCTCTAATATATGTGTATTATGTAACAACAATATAGTTTTCGCAATTATCGGTTTGAATGTGCATATTATGATGACTATCTCAGTTGTAGATCCTACTTGACGCAGAGAGAGTTTCATTTTGCACCCAATGAGTGTCATTGATCCAATAGTATCCAGCTTTAAATGAACTTAATCTCAAACCACACACATTTGCCCAAGCCACAAATATGCTTGTCCTAGCCCTCCTTACGATGCCATGTCTTGATCATTTGTTACATTTATAAACTAGTATATAAGGAAAGTAGGTATATATTATGTATACAGAAGTTGATGTCGTGTACCAATAATAATGTGTGATGGAGGGAAGGCTAATCAACCCATATGATATCTCTTTGTAATTTTTCCTGCATCTTTCTGCGTCCCTCTTCGATCATCAACCTCTTGGCCTCGTTGTAGGAGGTTGTGGAACTGTCTTCAGTCTCAGATTCCCATGGACCCGACTTGGAAACACTTGTTGGGACTGTTGTGGAGGTTGCGGTCACTTGTTTTGCGTGCTGCGACTTTTGTGTGGATGGCTCGTCTACAAACAGGTAGTTGAGTACAATGATCACGGCAAAAATGCACACTAGTACCGTCACTGATGGGAATTCCATTGAAGATCGGATAATTAATAGAAAGAGGAAGGAATATCTCGAAGTATAATTTCTCATACTAAGCACTAAGCAAATTGATTTTGGGGCAGCCCCCATTTTTGAAGGCTCGGAAGAAGAGCACTGGACACTTAGAGCCCAGTAATTATATTGGAGCTTTTAAAAACTTTGAAGAAGCCCGCTCTAGCTCCGGTTTAGTTACCATTTCGATTCCGTAATCTGAAATACTTACTGAACGTGGGAATTCCAATGTGCTAGCTCGAAATATGCGACGTTAACTATCTATATAGCATTAATAAGTATACACAGTGTCCCAATAGACACTTTCATGACATTTGCAGAATATGTTAGTTCATTAATCAAACAAATTCATTGCAACGTCACCGTCGCCATGATCTGGATGTCTGTCATCGAATCCCAGGTCGTGTTCAAAGTAATCAAAACCGTCAAAATGGCCAACGCCCCCAGGTCCTGCAGGAACATCCACCTCAATGGACTCTTTCACACGATCGGGCCCGGCATCATCTTCTTGAACGTCGTTGCGTTCGTTTTCCATCTCGCTTTCGCTTTCGCTCTCACTCATACTCTCGTCGGACTCAGCATCACTCTTGTAGTAGGGGAACGCGTGCATGAGTTTTTCCGGTAATGGACCCTTGATGATGAAGTCAGTGTTGGGTTTTCTGTCTCCCTGAACATATTTCTGCAAATCTTCTGGAATGTATTCTGACAAGACCGTTTCTCTGAACACGTGTGGCTTACTTTCACTCAAGGAGTCCGCTCCACGGATCTTCAACTTCTGTGTCATGATGTAATCGGTGATCTGATCACGAAGAACAAACTGAATCCAATCATTGTCAATCATTGAGTTTGAGAGCTTGAGATCCTCTCCCTCATTTGTAACCCCTGCTTCTGCACTAGCCGATGCCATTGCACCCGTTAATGGCATCGTAGGATTTGCCATTTGGGCTTCTTTATTTTGTTCGTCCAACATTCTTGTTAAATCATGCATTCTGTAATTAACACCGTTCATCTTGCGTCGTGTTTCTCTTCTTTGCTCAAGAGACCCACCATCTGGGCGAGCCAAGAGTCTCATCTGGTGATTAGCGTCAGAATTGAACCAACGCTCAAAATTCTCAAGACCGGTAGCTGTGGACGGATCAACATCCAAAGGATCGAGTCTTTTGTTTGGTGAAATCACTTTCAACTCCAGGAATGCCTTCGTAATGTCTCTAATGTCTGGTTCCTGTCCTTTGGTGTATTTCAGTAGTGTTTTCACTATTAGTTGCATGAACCGCGCTGTTATATCCGTGAGAACCTCAATCGCACGCGCTGAAGATTTGTGGAAACCATGCGCCCGCAGTATATGTGCAATCGTCGTCTGTAGAAGATGGAAGAAGAAGCTTGCCTGTGACATCTAACTGACGAGATGTAAAATGGTGTTCAATTAGCAGCACTCTCTTGTTTTTTTCATCAACTTCCTTAGCATATTTGATAATACAAAAATAATATGCTATGCTTTTGGGGTTAAGAACCATCAAAACACGTTTTTATTTATTAGACAATTTTAGCTGATCAGCCATTGCTTTTGAAGTGTGTATTCAGTGTTTATTGGTCATGAGCATATTTTAATGCAACGCAAAACAGGCCTTTCAAGCTGTTTTCTGTGCTATTTGCGGCTAAATATTGTTACTCTGCATTTGTCCTTCTAAGTATCTCCATACATCTATTTGAAACAAGCACTAAGAACTTCATTACAGCTTCTTGATGATAACTCTAAATTGTGATTAAATTTTTTTTAAACCCATACTGTACATCTCTTTGTTATTCAATACCCTTTGCTATGGACAGAACCAAGTCGATTGAACACTATCTTCTTTCAAGATGCAAAACATGGTCGTCGGATGAAGATATTTACAGCGTTTTAGAACAACGATATTCCGCTGCAGGAACTCAGAAATCGTATTTAATTCTTGAAGGATCTGAGATGCAAGATGCAGTTGCGTCAGCAACAAAACCTAGCAAACCATCCTCGGGATTGGTTCAACCGAGCACCAAAAACAAACACGACCCTCTTCGTGTGAAAAACCAATTCAAAAACCAAATTAAATCACAGATGAAATCACAAGACACAATAGCACGTAAACTACGCATGATCTCCAAACGCAATCCAGGTATACTATCAGGGGACGTGATAGAGCTACGTATGTGTAAGAATTTAATGAGATATGAAGACTATCTAGAAATAAATGCGCTTTGGCAAAGCTATATGGCAGATTTGATCTCAGAATCTGACAACATTCAAATGGTGACATCGAAACTTTCTTCAGCTGAATACATTGGTGCTGAGTTGACCATAATTCACAGTTTGAATCCTGAACAGATCGGTATGAGAGGTATCGTTCTTTGGGAGTCGAAAGATTACTATCTTATTATAGTACCAAGAAAATCTGGTTGGAAGGCCGACATTGGTAGTGAAGTCAGATACTCCGTTATGGAATGTATAGGGGGTTTGAGAAAGATTCAAAAAGTGCATACCAGGTTCTCCTTTGATGTTAAACTTAATGAGAACACAGAGAAGATTGAATTTGAAATTATCGGTGACAGAATGAACGTGAGAAGTGTTGATAGAGCTAATAAGAAGTTCAAGGGCCATTCTGTTGAAGATTTGAACTTATAGATACCTGCAAAATTTATAGACGTGCTTCATAAAGACATTAATATATACAGGAAAGTGAAGGTATCCTTATTTTACTAACATTGACAACTGTTGGTGCTTCTGGAAAATGCAATCATATCTTTGATGTTTTCTGAAACAGTCAAATATTGTAACAGTCTTTCAAAACCCATACCAAAACCACCGTGTGAAACAGTACCATTACGTCTTTGATCCAAATACCAGTCAAGTGATTCTAAGTTCATACCTCTATCAGATATTTCCTTCTCAAGCTTTTCTAAGTCATGTTCTCTAATAGAACCACCCACCAGCTCACCAACATCTGGAACAAGCATATCAAAACATGCAACTGTACGCGGATCTTCAACGTTTCTCTTCATGTAGAAGGCCTTGATATCAGCAGGATAATCAGTAACAAAAACAGGGTTTTGGAAATGGACGCCTGCAAGCCATTTTTCATGTTCTGATCTTAATCCTTCACCCCATTGAGGAGCAACGGTGAATATTTCAGAGTTCTTTTCAAACTCCTTCTGGCATAACTCAACTGCTTCGGTATAAGTTATCGAATCCCATGATTTCGCCATAAGCATTTGCCATCTCTTTTTCATGCTTTCAACACGTTCACCGTTCTGGGTTTTAATCAAATTAGTGGCCATTGAATTGGAATCCTCCACCAATCTTTTCACAACTGATTTCACCATGCTTTCAACGAAGTTCGTCACCTCAGAAACATCTTCCACAAACGCCATTTCTGCTTCTAACATCCAGAACTCAGCCAAATGTCTGTTGGTATCACTTTCTTCAGCCCTGAAACAAGGTGAAAGAACCCATACTCGGGACAATGCCATACAGAGCACTTCTAAATGTAGTTGACTGGAAACAGTCATAAATGTCTCTTTACCAAAAAACGTTTCCTTCTTGGCCAATTTGGAATCAGATTCAATTCTGAACAATTCCCCAGCACCTTCACAGTCACCAGTTGTGATTAATGGTGGTTGTACTTTTGTAAAACTTTCACTATTGAAGAAATCCATCATAGCGGTTTCGACCTGAGATCTGAATCTCATAATTGCAGCTGCTTGTGGTTGTCTCCATCTGTATTGAGGAATTGATCTTAAAAATGCCGTAGTATGGTCCTTCTTTGCAAGTGGATATTTCTCTTCAACTGGGCCTAATAATTCAACTTTTCCATTGTTATCTTCACGAATTTGAACTTCAAACGGCTGTTTACCTCTGGATTCTGACCATACCCCATGCAATTTAACACTAGAGCAAGTACCTACTTGTGGGGGTAACAAACTAGGTGGACGAATGATGCATTTAATATCTTGATGAGTAGTACCATCTACAATGTCCAAAAATGCAACATTTTTAGACACTCTTGAGGCTGAAACCCATCCTGTCAACTCAAGAGAAGTACCAAATGTGGGTGAATTTTTAATCACACTTTTGATGGTCTTAGGAAGTGTACTTAATGACTTCACCATAGTAAGCTTGGAAAATGAAGATGGATTCATAGTCGGAAAAAAAATCAAGATCTGTTTTGAAATGCTCATGAAAGTTTACAATGTATGAAATTTATATTATATATTTATATTATATTTATCAGAGGTACAAAACTCGTATACAAATACACTCTTAGTAGGATCTACCAAACATGGTGTAGTTGATGGCCTTTCTTTCACATCTGATACACTTGGTACCTTCCTTCAATTCTGGTTGTTTGTATGGAATACATAAGGACTTGGCACCCATAGATGGAGCCTTTTCGTCTTCTTCAAAGTCTTCACCGTCATCTTGCTTAGCACTGGAGTCCTTGATATCTTCTTCACATTCCATGACACCACACCATGGAGCCAAAACAACGTTCTTTTGGTTAAGAGCATGGACGAATTCCTTCCATTCGGAAACTTGGACTCTGTGAGTGTCGAACTTGGCCTTGGCGGTTTCGTAAAGGTTGTCGTGGATAGCATCTAACAATTCTGGTAACTTGGTATCTAATTCAGAAATCTTGATGGAGACCTTTGCACCAGTGTCTCTTCTAACAGCAAGAACAGATTCGTTGGCCAAATCCTTTGGACCAACTTCAATTCTGACAGGAACACCCTTCAATTCCCAGTTGGAGAACTTCCAACCTGGAGAGTAGTTATCTCTGTAATCGGCAGTGACTCTAACATCTTGAGATCTCAATTGAGCTTCAAGCTTCTTACAGGAATCGTAGACGTTGTCTTCAACATCCTTGGTAGTCTTAGCGGTTAAACCAACTGGAATGATGACAACTTGGTATTGAGAAACTCTTGGTGGAATAACAAGACCCTTGTTATCAGAGTGAATCATGACCATCACACCAATAACTCTGGTAGAAAGACCCCAGGAAGTTTGGTGAGCGAAGATCTTTGGCTTGTCTGATCCTTCAGGATTTTCAACAGAGATGTTGAACATCTTCGAGAAGTTTTGACCCAAGTGGTGAGAAGTGGCACCTTGAATACCTCTACCAGTGGCAGGAATGTAACCTTCAACAGTGGTAGTGTAATGACCACCGGCGAACTTTTCCTTTTCAGTTTTCACACCCTTAACAACTGGAACAGCAAGTAAGGTTCTGTAGATTTCTTCGTACCAGTCTAAAATTCTAGCAACTTGGTTGGCGGCATCTTCATCAGTTAAGTGGACGGTATGACCTTCTTGCCATAAGAATTCTCTAGTTCTCAAGAATGGTTGAGGGTGCTTGAATTCCCATCTAACAACAGAGTTCCATTGGTTCATCTTGAATGGTAAATCTCTGTGAGATCTGATCCACTTAGCGTAGTATGGGTACATAACGGTTTCCGAAGTTGGTCTAATGGCAATTGGTTC
Source organism: Saturnispora bothae (assembly GCA_030462855.1). Lineage (NCBI taxonomy): Eukaryota > Fungi > Ascomycota > Pichiomycetes > Pichiales > Pichiaceae > Saturnispora > Saturnispora bothae. Next base: position 269,914 of record JAKVQQ010000013.1, on the reverse strand, counting down.
ATCTAATTCAGAAGAACCTGCTCTAGTAACCCATGCAACTTCAGGAGCGAAACCTTCAATGTGGTCTTTTTCCTTTTCTAAAACTCTGGAAGAAACAAACATTGGGAAATAAGCATTGGCAACACCGTCAGACTTGATCTTAGTGTCAAAGAACTTTTGAATTTGTTCCCAAATGGCGTAAGAACCTGGTCTCATAATGTAACAACCTGAAACATCATAGTAATCCAACATTTCACCCTTGGTTAAGATTTGTTGATACCAACCGGAGAAATCCTTTTCCTTGTCAACGGTGACACCAATGAGCTTGGCGTCGTCAATTTTAGCGTCAACAGCAGCAGCCTTAGATGGAGCTGGAGCTTGGGCTGGAACAGCTTCAGCTGAGAAGTCAACAGCAACTGGAGCAAATTGTGAAAGGAAACCAATCAATTGCTTACCATTTAAGAGCAACTTAGCAGAAGCGTTGGCAAGAACATATTGAACAGATTCGTCATCTTGAACATTGGAATCAAGAACAATCTTCACAGCACCACCTTGATGTTTGGTACCTAAGCTAGCAATGGAAAATTCCTTAGCTTCAATACCAAAAAATTCAACAGTTAAGTCGTCCTTGGCAAGTCTTGGTTCCTTAACACCAGCAGCCTTGGCAATAGCACCAGATGGAGTGTTGGTGGATTGTAAGGCGACAACGACAACTGGAACTGGAGTGGCAGTTTTAGCTGTCTTTGGTTTGAAAACAAGCGATTTAACTTCCACAGCTCCTTCTGGAGTTGGCTCAGCAAGTGAAAGCAGAGAAAGAGAGGCTTCTAAGGACATTTGCCAAAGTTGATTCGATGAAGAAGAGTACCAAGTCACCAACATTTTCATTTTCGAGATCGTGAAAAAATTTTGTATTGAGCTCAGCAACTTTAGAAATTTCATTTTCTTACTGGAATCAGACAACAGCAACAGCAATAAGAAACAAGACTATAGTCTTTTTTGTCAATGACAAAATTATCGAGCTTCGAATTGTATACTTTTCTATAAAAAATAGCAAATTTATTTATTGGATAAATTGGGCTTCTGGGTGATAATAGACCGGACATCTCCAGTAGGCTCTTTTGATAGAGTTCCAAACCGATTCGTCGGTCTTGTCGCTGACTTCCAAAGTAGACTTTGGTGCCTCAATTTCTCTAAATTTGACAATCAAACCGTAGTTGGCTAAATCAATGTCAACCACCTTCTTATACACTTCGTAACAAACCAATCTGTCAGCACCGAGACCGTTAAAAAATGAGAAAATACCTTGAGGTTTGAGCAAGCCAACAACAACGTCAAAGAGATCATTACGCATGTCCTCATAATGCTCGCTGTATGTGTCGTAGTATATACCGTCGAAGAAAACACCGGAAGAAAGAAGCTCTGGTAGAGTGTCTTGCCATTTACCCTCAAGGATAACCACATTTGGTTTTTCGTACCAACCATCGGCCTTAAGCTTGGCTAGAACGTCCGGATGGGCTTCTGAAATGTAGTGTTTAGTTGGTTTCTTATCTTGAATCATTGTGTCAATAATACCCATACCAAAACCAATGTTGAGAACGTTGACGTCTTCAGGGTCTTCGATAGATTTGAACATGGACTCACAACCTGCCTTCATGAGTACGTCTTCCCATTGCATCATGACCCCATCAGCTCTGTCTTCGGTGATCAAAGCACCGTTCTTGTATTCTAGCTTGGTTTTCAAATATGTGGAAGTGGTAACAGATGGATCGTTTTGCTTTTCCTCAATAATCTTTTGAGCTTCCTTCGCAGCTTCTTCGTCAACTAACTCTGGGATTTGCTCTTCGGCCTCTTTTCTTTCGGAAACCTGTGCTTCATTTTCATTTTCTTGGGAAACATCAATGAATTCAATGTTGGACTCTTCAATCTTTCTCAACAAGATCTCGGCTCTGACACCAGAATCAACACAACTGTCCCAAAACTTAGTGCCATGATAACCTCTTCTGAGTAAAACGCAACCTGGAGTTTCATCGTTATCGTTCGTCAAACACCAACCGGCTCCAAAAAGCCATAATTGATCCATCATTTCCAAAATAACGTCTTTTTCTTCTTCAGATGCGTCCGATGGAATAGACTCACATATCAAGTGCATTGGAGTAGTCGTAGACGTCAACTCTGCATCTTCAATACCTTTTTCAAAATTGGAAACTTCTTCTAAAGTATATGTTGCCGGGATTCCATTCTTTAATAATTTGATCATTGGTTCCACATATGTTTCTTTAGTGATTGGCCTTGTTTTCAAATAACATAGCTCGTGTAGCTCAGACATTTTTACTCACGTTTGATGAAATTTAAGTACAGTTGAAAAATCATTTTTTCTATCAACTTTTCAGTATACAAAATATTGAACATATAAAATGGTTCAAAAGCTCTTGCGCGTTAATGAGTCAAAATCAGTGTGAATTGTCTGTGTAAATTGTCAGTTGAAAATGGTTTGAAATAACAAAAATTAGGAGGCGCTCAATACGTTAGTTGATTTTGCTCAGCACAAAAATTGTTACTGATATTGATACGCCGATAAGTTAACCTTTTATATAATAAAATACATGCATTTAGTATCCCCTAGTAAATTAAAGAGGCACATCCTTCCCAAGAGCCATTGATATCAATAACCAGAAGTTCAAGATCGAAATCAGACCCCAAACGATCCATGCAAAAATAACAGTGCATTTACCATTAGACATGTCTCTGTACGCAACACCATCGCTCATTATGATTGCCCTGTCTGTGTGAGGAATTTCTTGGTACTGTGAGTCTAAAGTTGTATCAATCTCATCCATTTCAATGCCATTTGTACCGTCATCCTGGTATATTTGAACCTTCATTATATGCTTGCTACTAGTGAAGTAAATCAATGGTGCGGAAACAAAGGGCAACATAAAGCTTAAAACAACTTGAGATGCATTCAAGACCATGCTGAGACCTTCACGACCGGTCCAAAGAACAACAATGATACATGGGATGATGGCAACTGTTCTGGTTAGGATTCTCTTCAGTCCTGGGGGGATTGACACTTTGACATGACCTTCCATGATCATTTGGCCTGCAATAGTGACAACAGTACCACCACATAAACCTGAAAATAAAAGTGCAAATGCAAAAACGGCGCCTGCTGTTTTTGATAAATGGGTGTTTAATAATTGATGAAGTGTGAATAAATCAGCTGTTTCCAATGCTCCGTCACCATCATCATCCAGAGGTTTCGAAAGTGCAGAACCTGCAACAATCAAAATAGCTGCATTGACAAATAATGCGACAAAAATAAGTGAAACAACTAACTCGGCCACTGTAAAAGACATGGTTTCATCAATTGCTTGAACAGATGGCTTGTATTGAGTATTTGATTCCAGTTCAAATTCTCCTTCAAGATCAGAGTCACTTTGTTCTTCTCTGTGGAAGAAAAAAATGTTACCATTCTTCTTTGTTTCCGGTGGCACATAATGGCCAAGCTTAGCATCAAAGGATTTCATTCTAGCTTGAACAACACCCGAGCCAAGATATAATGAATGAGGCATTAAATTACTACCCAAGAGAGCAGCCGATAAATAAATACCATTGATGTTGTTGAAAACCTCCTTGTTTGGTAAGAAACCTTTTGCAACATCTCCCCAATTTGTAGTTGGTGACACATTGGCTAATTCAATTGCAAAACAAATAACGGTTCCCAACACCAATAAACTCACAAACCCTTCAAAGATTCTTAACAGAAGCATTGGTCCATTCGGTCTATATGCCATTATAACAAAAAGAACGTCCACAATAGTCAACAAAACACCCCATATTAATGGAATATCAAATAGAATATTGAATGCAATAGCAGTGCCGATGATCTCAGCAACATCAGTGGCAATGACAGATATTTCTGCAAACACATAAATCATGTGATTGAGTCTAGGACTTAAATGCTTACGACAATTAGTGGCCAAATCTTCACCCGTACAAATACCCAATTTACCAGCCAAGATTTGGAGAAAACCCGCCATCAAATTGGAAACAACCAATGAAAACAACAACTTGTACTGGAACTGGGCAGATGCAATACTACTTGAGAAATTACCAGGATCCATGTATGCAACACTGACCATCAACCCCGGGCCTACATATCTACAAAACTTTTTGAGATTTAAAAGCAGTTCTATTAATCGGGAATTTCCGTCAGGTGGGTATTCAAATGATTCTGGTTCGTTATTTGACAACCCCACTGTGGGATTCTTCGTCTGTCGTCCATAATCCGACGTCATTCAATTATCAATAAAGAAACCTCGCGTACATAATAATAGAAAAAAAAGATTAACACCGATATTTCAAAGAATCTTTTCAAGACACACAAAATGTTGAGATTAAAAGGTGTTTCTAGCAGCTTGAGAAGCGTGAAATCTTATCATCGTGTTTCTAGGTTTGTTTTCACTAGAAATATCATTTTAGGGGCTGATGGGAAGCCTGCTGTTTCCAGAACTAATAAAAACATTTTGGATGGAAACGCCAAACCCATTGATTACACGGTTGTTAATCGTACTGAGAAACTTAGTGATAAGCTGAGTAATTCAGAAAATTTGGAGATTATCATTAAGAACATGATCAAGACAGCAGGTCCAATTCCAATTTCAAGTTTCATGAAACAATGTTTGATTAACCCGGAGTATGGTTATTACACTACTAGAAATCCATTAGATGCTAAGACTGGTGATTTTATCACATCTCCAGAAATTAGTTCTACCTTTGGGGAGATTTGTGGGCTTTGGTTCTTTTCCACGTTTTTGAATCAGCTCAAATATCAAGCTGTTAACAATAGAGCCAATTTCAAGATCAATGAAAAAGTGTTCCGTGTTATTGAATTTGGACCTGGTAAGGGTACGTTAATGTATGACATGGTTAGAACGTTGAACAAATTTGTTAAGCAAAAGTCTCCTATTGAAGTAGTGTTTGTTGAGAAATCAGAGATCTTGATTTACGAGCAGTATAAGAAAATGTGTGATCCAGAAGCTTCCAAATTGGAAAAAGTTGACAATTATACCTACACTGCCACATCCAGATGGGGTAACAAGATTGTTTGGATGATGGATGACAAACCTGATTTTGGTTCTGATCCAAAGTACATGAATTTTGTCATGGCTCATGAATTCTATGATGCATTAACTATGAATAAATTTGTCAAGACTGAAAATGGATGGAGAGAATACCTAATTGATATGAAACCAGCGGCAAAGAATAATGTTTTGCCAAATGTTGAAACTACAACTAGTGTGGATTTAGGCCAAATTAATAAATCAGAATTCATGGTTATCAAGGCACCATATGCCACTGCTAGTGCTGCTATTCCAAAAACTAACCCAAGGTATGACAACTTACCGGTCGAATCTGAAGTTGAAATTTCTGCTGAATCACATTCTTACATGTACGAAATGTCTGACGTTGTTAAATCTTCTGATATTGGTGCAGGTTTGATCATTGATTACGGTACCACTACCATTCCTATCAATACATTGAGAGGTATTAAAGATCATAAATTTGTCAATCCCTTAAGTGAACCAGGTGAAGTTGATTTGTCTATTGATGTTGATTTTGGTGCGCTCTCTGGTATCTTAGCCGAACGTGGTATGACTTCGTACGTTGCTGAGCAAGGTGACTTCCTCAACAATATGGGGTTGGGTTACAGAATTGATCAACTGTTGTCCAAAAATGTTGATGATGAAGGGCTCAAAAAGAAATTGATCGATTCTTACAAGAGATTGACAGGTAAGGGTTTGAAAGAAATGGGGAAGATTTACAAGGTTTTAGGCTACTTTGATGGTAAATATGACGGACCAAACACCCCTTCTGGTTTTGCTTCAAAAGAAGAACTGACTAAAAAGCAAGAAGAGAAATCAAATGAAAAAACAACGGTTTCCAATTGAGGAATCATATTAAAAATTTATAAATTTTGTACATACTATAGAACTCTCTACTGAGCATCTGTCTTTACTCTCTTCTCACCACTTTGCTTGACTTCATTCTCATCCACTTGTCTTTTGTTACTAGGTTCATTGTTCTCCTTAGTTTCCACCGTGTTTTCTATGAACATACCGTTATCATCCATTTTCTCTAACAAAAGTTCACTCACAGTTTCTGGAGTTCTGGTCTTTTGTAGCAATTGATAGATCTTATTTTGGTTTTTAGTGTTTGGTATCATTCTATTCAAACAGTATTTTGTGTTGGAAATGTGGTTATTGAACTGGTTTGCAAAACGCATGAACTCAGTCGCAGTTTTCCACCATGGTAACTCCCCTTCTTTACTGAAACATGTTGGATTAATTTCTGCAGCTGAAGCAATCATAGCACCAACTTTATCCCCATATTTTTCTTGCAAATCCAAATAATCCCTGTGACTAGTAACAGACCCATTAATGATGAAAGACACTCCATTTTCATGACAGATATCTCTAATTTCGTCAACGTAATCTCTGATTGGAGCTTCCCTGTTTCTCATTTCACGGGTACGGCAATGCAAGGTTAAATTAGTAATGCCGGTTCTCACAAGACGGTTAACTAATGTCAAACTTTCTTCCTTAGTAGGCATCAATCTAATCTTGACACTAATAGGTTTATTATTTGGTTTACCAACTTGTTCCACCAAGTTAGTTAAAATTTCACAAAGTAAATCTGGCGTAGACAACAACGCTGCACCCATCCCAGAATGAACGGAAAAGTGTTTAGGACATCCCGCATTGATATCAATAGCACCAACATCTTTCACAATTAACTGAGCTGCTTTCACAGCAAGCTCTGCATTTGCTGTCCCCATTTGGAAAACAACCTTATCTTTTTCAGCAGTAGGGTACGTTCTGAAGACCACGTCTGTGGTGCCCGGTATCTTCTTGTTACCAGACTTTGAGATGAAATCAATCGTGTTCAGAACAGGGTTTTCTTTTCTCTCACAAGTCAATATTTTCTTATCAATGATTTCAGGTCCCCAGACTAAATCGGCCCCATATTTCAATGCAAGTAATCTGGTAGGCAGCTCACCAATACGAACCATTGGAGCCAGCACACATTTTGCTGTGTAGTCTAACATTTCTACGTTTAAAAAGGAACGTCTAGTGAAATTTGTTTAAAAAAAAAAATGCTCAGCTGATTACGTTTTTAACATGCTTTCGGTGATGTCACGTGAGGCATTTTGAAAAGGGCAAAATGCTCATTTTTTAGTCGCTTCTTTCCCTCCAACAACCACTTTTTCTTTCTGCAAATCTTGTTTGAAATGCAAGTAGACACAATTTAAGCTCATGGCAATTGCCCAGATATTTACTAACACTGTGACAGAACTTGTGAACGCCTGTTGCCAGCTTTTGTTTTACTTATACTCTAACAAGCGTATCTTAACTAATCATTTATTTATCATGTCTGCTGCCTCATACGTTGCTTCTGATGAACAAGATGCTCTATTTTCAGCAAAGAATGCAGAGGCCAATTGTAGTTTGGAATTAAATGATGCTCATTCTTTAAATAGATTCAATATTACTGAGGAGGATCTCAACTCAATTGTCGTTAATCATTTTTCAGATGAAGAGGAGGAGCAAGAATTAAATGATGATGATGAGAGAGAGAATGCAGATGAATCAATTTTTGGTGATAACGTTTCGACTGTTGCAACCACTGTTAGTAAGGATACCGAAATTAGGGGTAGACCTTCTGCATGCGTTTTTGTTGCAAGTTTATCCTCCAATCTTAGTGACGATGTTTTATGTGAATCAGTCACTAAACATTTTTCAGAGTGGGGGAATGTTACTTTAGTTAAAGTTTTGAGAGATCCTGCTAATCGGCCTTATGCTTTTGTGCAATATTCCAATGATGAGGATGCTAATAAGGCGATTCAAGAAGGTCAACATTCGATTTTAAATGGTAGAACAGTAAGATGTGAAAAAGCTAGAGTTAATCGTACTCTTTTTTTGGAATTGCCATCACCTGGTTTAACAAAAACTGAAATGCACGAATTGTTGGATTCTTTTGGTGAAATCGAACGAATTGTTTCTGTTAATGACAATTTCAACATTATTGAATCAGGAAATAATGCTCATACAGTTTGGTTTGCTAAATTTGTTTATCGTCAAGATGCAATCAGTGCATTTGCAAATTTGAAAACAAAGGCAAGATGGACTATTGAATGGGCGCAAAATTTGGAAGATGAATATAGTAATGTTCCTGAAATTACTATTGATAGATTTTCAATTTTTGTTGGCCATCTAGATTCAAGAATTACAAAGGATGCATTGGTTGAAAGATTCGAAACTCATGGTGTCATCAAGGAGGCTATTTTAGTTAATAGACCAATGTCCAATTTTGCTTTTATTAAATATAAAACAAAGGAAGCTGCCGCATCTGCGGTGGAAAGAGAAAATCATTCAATGTTCAAATTTAAAACTATTCATGTTCAATACAGAGAACTGTACAACAATTACAAACGAAAGCAAAATAGTGAAAATGGGTTCAAATTGAATTTGGCTCCACCCCCTGTTAATTTCAAAAGACGTAATACACCATATAATGGTTCGGGAATGAAGGCTGTAAATTTTGATATTTATGGTCCAAGTCCTTCTTATAACTATCAAAATAATACCAAGTTCCCAAGAAGATATAATCGTGGAAGCTTATCTGGTGCTCCTGCAAGTGGTTACAATGGTAATAACAAGAGATTCAGAGAAAGATTTGCTTATCTCCATGATGATAATACGGAGTTGAATTCAGAAAATGAGGAGGTTTCTTCAACAGATTGCAAAATACAAAACACTGATGACATTAACCAAACTATAGTGAACGAACAGAATGTGAGTAAAAATCATAATCACGTAAAGATTGATGCAAGCAATTCTGAAGCCAATTCCGAAATTTCAAGTTCTAAAGGAGATACACTAGAAAGTCGTTCTGCAGTTTATTCTGCTGCTCCTAAATCAAGCTATACATACACCACTGTTGATAATACTGACAACGAAAATTATTACCCACCCCCAACTCCTGGGTATCAGAACCCTTACTATTATTATTATGTTCCTCAGGGTGGGCCAACAATGCCAGTTAAAGGTTGCGGGGAAATGATGATCCCAATAAACCCACAATATGGGCCTATGGGAGGACCTGCTCCACCTCCACCTTCCACTGGTGCTTATTACTATCCATGTTCAGCAAATTTTGGTCCACCTGGTGCCCCCTCTAGTGGAAACATTCTGAATAGTGCTCCACATATGTTTCCATATTATTTTTATTATGATTCAATGCTCCCAACAGCTGAAACATCTGTTAGGAAGATGTCAAAAAAAACACATTGGCCACATAATACCGATGTCACGAAATACCCCTCCTTTGCCCCCGACCCAGTTACCAAATCTGCCGGTAATAAATAATGATTCTTGCCGTTGCATTGTTTGGTTTTCATATTTGCTTGTTTTGTTTCTTTGTCTTGTGCCTTTTTGTCCATATAAATATTTAGTTTGAATTTGTAAAGTTAATGAGCACATAAAATTGACTTTCGTTTCAAGTTTCGCATCTTTTCTTTATCAAATAAAATGTCCAAAAATGTACATGAAAGACTATGTGGTATGGTTTTTGGTCATTCTATTGATGCGGAGGATCAGCAAAATGCAATAAAAGATGGTCTGAAACCATTGAGCGAAAAAATAGCGCAACTAGGTAGAATAAATACACGACCTTCAAACAAATCCATAGAAACATTACGAGAGATCTTGCGCTCCCATGGTGTTCAAATCAAGGATAGTGATGCGCTCAAATTTTCTCAAGGTAACATGCAAACTGAGGGTGGTGATATTAATGAAAAGGTTCCGGTAAGGAGGTTTGTTTCTATACAGGAAATTAAAGATAAGATACATCATGACGATGTTGACCAATACTTTATTGGTTGTTTTGTTGGCATACCTGAAAATCTAGTTTTGAGCGGATATTTAATAGAAAATTTGATCAGTCATATTGTTTTCAATTTGATCAAAAGTATTGACGTTTTTAGAAAGGATGGAATGAAAATTGATATTGATTATGACTTTCAATGGAGTTGTATTACTAATGAAAGTTACATCGGACCCAAATATGTTTTCATCAAGTTCAAGGACGTTTTGGTGATGTTTTTCTTCCATTTGATCATGAATGATTTAAGTCTGAAAATTGGCAATGGTGAGGAAACATTATTAAGTCTAAATGTGGAGCGTATTATAAATGAAAAGGTATTCCCATTGATCAATGAAAATTTTGAATTTTCAGTATATGATTTACAAAGTTTCAAGTCTAGTGCTTTGGAAAGAATCACAAGCATAATAGACCTCATTAGAGCCAATGATGATAGTGAAATTGATGAATACACGAAAATGTATAACAATTATCAGATTGATTCTAAAGATATTGAACATATATCTGCTGAGATGATTGATCAAGTTAAACAATCACTCATTGAGTTTAGATTACATGCTCATAAAGTTGCGAAAGAAAAGAAAGAAAAGAGATTGATGCAGGAAAAAATCAACGCAGATAAAAAGCTTCGGGAGACTATCAAGACAGATGATGATGGCGACCAAATCATGATTGAAGACCGAGCTAGAAATGATGGAGATGATTGGGAGCATGAACTCAAGAGAATAAAATTTGAAAAATCTGAAGATACTAGAGAGTTGGCGATACCCTTATCAGAATACCAGAAGAGTGAAAAGTCAAGGTTGAAGACATATAGAAAATATGTTTCTGAGTTCAAACATGATGTATACGTTAACGAAACTATTCCAAGAGCCAAGGCTCAATTTTTCAAAAAGTTTGTTGATAACATCAAAGATTCAAACAACAGCATGGACAAAAATTTCAGATATTACACTATTCATGCCAACTATGTGAAGTATAGGCTTGAAAAAAAAATGGAAGAGGAGGCCAGAGATAAAGAAGACAGAGAAATGGATATTTAAAATAGTGTTAATATCAAAAAAATTAATGTCTTATCAGATAATTAATGTTTTATAGACAAAATAATAAACTTATATTGTAACAATAAATGAATTTGCCATCCTATTAGCTGTTGATTTTGCAAAAAGAACATAATTTGACATTATCAATTTTCCTTAAAATTTCTAACTTTTTTGTCTTGTTAATCGTTCAAAGATTAAAATAATGCCTGATGAAGAGACATTTTGGATACGAGATGAAGTGATCCCGTCGCAATTGGCTATGAAGATTTATGACAATTTCAAGTTAAGAATTTTAAGGAGCACTGATACCAACAGGATCAATTTCAACAGATATTCGAACTTATCACCAAAAAAGGAACTTCGATCTATAACAGACACAGATGGAGTGATCTATTATGATAATGATTGCGGAGATGTAAAATGTGATACTGAAACTTTTGTTCACATTAACGTGGTCGTTTACTCTGATTCTATTTGTATTAATGGCGGCGAAATTATTCCTATTGGTGAAAACGTTAAATCCTGTTGTCTTTTACCAGCAAACCATGGAAGCAAAGAAGATTCTCTCATATTAAGTATTGGTAATCAGAAAACTATTGTGATACGTTTTGCTCTTAACTTAGAAGGAAATTATGAAATCATAGTTTTGGATACATTGGATTTCAGTTTTCAAACAATCATCTGCAATGATTCAGCTAACAAGTTAATTGGTCTTTCTTTCTTTAAAACGGTTTCCTTTTTTGATGTCAAGTATTCAAAACATGGATCGCCAGTGTTGGATTTACAAAGAAATGTGGTTACGCCTGCAAATAATCTTTTTGGCTGCATGTTGAGGATCTCGGATTCTGATGATCTATTCATCAATGTATCACACACTTTTGAGAAGATCACCAATATTGACTGCTATTCGAATATCAAAAATGTCAAAGACTCGAACCTTGATTATAAAAGGCATCTCATGCTTAATACATTTGAAATGCCAACCTTTGTTCTACCATTAAGGGAGACAAAATCCATCATGTTTTTACAAAGTAACTCATTTAAGGTGAAAGGATCATGTTTGTTACTGACTGGCTCAGGTGATGATCAAGATACTTTAGGCTATCCTAAAGATTGCACCATTGATAATTATTGTATACCGATCGGTGGTAAGATCGTAATACCCCCAAGCGGTTTTGACGACGAGAAATCAAATACAGTTTGGGCACATGATCAGGTCTTAGTATCATTCACTTCACACTCCGAAAATAACTCAATCTATTTGATTGATGTACAATTCAACAAATCCAACTGCAAGTTTTCATTGAAGCTTACCAAATTGTTCAGGTGGTCGATCCCAATTTCAATATTTACCTTTACAAAGATAGCAGATTCTGAAAATGGTTTTATTTTCACTTATTGCAGTATTTATGGACTGATTGAATCTAGAAGAATTGAACTTACACCAAAGGAAAAAGTTTCGTCCAATCTTAGATCTCTTTTTGGGGTTAAAACTTGTGAAGTTGCGTTCACTAAAAGTGAGATGATGCCTGTTTTTGATTACAAATTAATTACTAATCCGAATACAAGATCACATAATGAAATGTCACATAAAGAACTTTGGTGTTCGGGTCGTGGTGGTGAAAAGAACCGTCTAATGAATATCAAAAGGGGTTGTCTTGCATATAAAAAGATTATTGCTGATGCAGATCCAATGAAAGATATCAATGAGATACAATATTTCAACACAGCGGGTGATGGTTACTTTCTTCTATCGAGTGATCAAGGTTCTTACATTATTAAGGAAATTGACTTAGGAAAAGGCCAAGGTGAGATGTTGAAGCACAAGGCATCTACAATTTTTTTCTTTGTTGATTCGCAAACTGGTGACTATGTCAGAGTGATGCCTCATAAAATAGTGTATGGGAAGATTCATGAAATGAGCGAGCTGAGCTCAGTTGAAATTGATTCCGATGATGAGATTCTATTTGCTTCAAAACATCCAAACTGGCTTCTTGTTTGTACATATTCTGGTTTTAAAAGGTACACATTGGATAAAAGTGGTGAATTTACGATGGAAATCCTATATTTTGATTCAGTTATGAATTTCAATATGGTTACAATGCTTCATATGGACAAAGTCACAGATTTAGGGGATACAATTTATCTTTTCGTTGGATACTTTAAATCATTGCTGGTGTTTAAGATTGATGAAAATGGTGTTTTTAACTTGGAAAATACCATCAATTTTGGAAGCATTCAGCTAGTTGGTGAAATGCAAGGTTTATCGAATGGTGAGTTTTTTGTTTCATCTGTCGATGGATATTACACTTTCGTTAGATTCAATTTGAGCACCAGTCAATGGGAAGTTGGACAAGAAGTGAAAATAAGTGAGAGATCCCCACTTCGTATTATCTACACCAACGGAAATAACATTTTGATAATGGGTGAGCAGCTTTGGATGATTGATTCCAAGGTATCTATTTGTCCTAAACCGGTAATTTTGGACAGTTTGTTTGAACGTACAATTTATTCAGTGGTTTGGGTTTTGGGCAGGGGGTTGTTAGTGAATCGAAGTGATGGTCTATTCATAGTCAATATTCCTACTTATGAAAGCACTTCCATAAAGTCGATTTCAATGGACTGTCCTATTGCCAAGGTCCATTATTTGGAGCATATGAAGATGTTGGTTTTGGGGCCGCTTCCCACCAAAGTTGATGGTAAGTCACCACCCAAGATGTTATTTTATGATACGAAGAACAGACGTGTGGTTAAATGGGATGACGTGAACTCCTACGACATTTTTGATGATGATGAGGTCGTTGAGTGTGTTGCTCCAATGATTGCAGATACTTCCAACGGTAACGATGATACGAGGGTTCTTGTGGTTTCCAGAATTCTGGGATCGAACAAATGGTTTATCAGATTGTGCACCATGAGAATTACGGATAATAATGTGAACATTCATTCACTCTTCATGTGGAAAGAGAGTACACCTGTCAAATGTATTCTGTCACCTCAAAAAAACAGAATCGTGTACAGTGTTGGCACAAAGATCATAGGTAGGGTTTACAATCCAGATCTTAAGAAACTCGAAGAGTCTGTGGTGATTTTCCGCTTTGATTCGCCCGTGAAATCTTTTGAAATTGCTGGAACACGCATTTTAGTTATAACCGTTGATGATTCGTACCACGTTTGTCATCTTGCTGATGATGAGCTCAAATCAGACGATGATTTGCGCATACTCAGAGGCGACGATACAAGATATCTAATACACAGTGTTGTCAAGATTCAAAAGGATGGGACTCTCGAAATGGCCATGTCTAGTGCCGACAATAACGAGTGTACTGTTCATATGGGCAATGAAGAGGGCCACTTTGTGAGATACAACATCAATAGTCTTCCTAGAATATCTTCCAACAACAATTTTGGCTCCTGGCTAAGCTACTCTGAAAGACACAAAATCACACGCCATGTGAGTTTCATTTCTCTTGGCATCAGTGGTCAGTTGGACGTTTTCACCTGTGTTGACAGAGCCAGCTTCACGGCTCTCAAAGAGGCCTCCAAAGTGCTGAGCATCAGAGGTCCACTTAGCACATCTGCCGCCCATTGGGCCCGTAATTCGGGAAATGTGATAGACATAACCCACTTAAAACGCAGTGGACAATTGCGAGGCACGCCTCTGGACTCTCTTGCACATCGCTTCATGCTCACTTGATTACCGAAAATTACTCTATATAATATATTAACCTTTCTCTTCTTATAAACCCTTATCCGCCTTGATTTTGTCCAAGAGAGAGCCGATCCTTGGGCCCATACGTGGCTGACCACGTGCCGTACGTGAGTTCTTCATTGCGTGGGCTTTTTTCTCTCTGGTCACGGCCTTCTCACGCATCTCGCTGAGCTTCTGTTTGTTGCGCTCGAGCCTCTCTGTTCTTTCCTTTGCCTTACGGTCCTTCTTTATCTGCATACGTTCTTTGAAAGCACGCATCTTTTCCTTCTTCGAAGGCTCACGGCGTACAGGTGCTGGGGTGGTCTCGCTGTCTTCGCCCTCGGGCTTGCTACCAGGCTTTTCGGGAACCAACATCCCCTCCGCTTTGAGCATTTTGAAGTATGCAATACGCCTTCTAGCTCTAGTAGTGAGGGCTCTGTTGATATCTTGGATCTTCTTGTCCTTGGCACGGAAATACTTGTCGTCCTTTGCCATTTTCAGGTAATGTCCTATAGCAAGAGAGACACCATAGATGAAAAAAAAATTTCAAGATTTTTCCATATGGTGGACTGAGACTACTTTTCTATCAAAGTCCAGTAAAAGGGTTTCGAAACGCACATTCGCTGTTTGAAAACCTGCCTTTGGCACCTGAATCCTTAGTCAAGCAGTTTATGAATAAAGCCAAACGCGTAGCAGCGCGTTCTATTGACAGTGCGGCGCTCCAGAGGCGACAATCGCTTCTCAATTGGTCGCTAGATGACTCCAATGGACATCATTTCTCACCGCTTCACACTCGTAATGGTCATGGTACGGAAAGTGATTATAAGGCCGCTCTTTTCAACGTTTCGACGTTTGTAAACAAGGATCTAAGTGACATCAAAACGATACAGAGACAAGTGAAAGATTTCAAGAGAAACATCAGTAGCACTGACACTCGGTTCTTTGTAGATAATTTCAACATCATGAATGAAGATGCATTGAACAAGAACGAGATTGCACAGGAAGGTGAAAAAAGACTACGAGATCTGATTCAAGAATTACACGAATATTCGAAATACCCATCAACTGTTGTTGAATCTGTCTCTAATGGTTTCAACTGGCTTTACAAGAACAAGTTATACGATCTGGCATATCAATTGATATTGAGACTCATGCCTAATCTCAATATGTTTTTCAATTTTCAGCAACTATCCAATGTTTTAATTGTCATAGATCATCAGGGGTCTCAAGAGGATATAATCAACTTCCTTCATGTATATAAGACCAATTTGACTCCGGATGTTGTCAAGAGAAGTAGAAGACTTCATGGCTCTCATGTCGTTACAACATTAAAGGACTTTCAAACAGCATTAAACATGGCACAATACAATGATGCAATATCCGTAATAGACTCAACGGTCGACCCATCCATCATTCCAATAAAATATGCCATGTTTCAAAAGTTAGCTCAAGAATTACCAAAGATTGAAAAGAATAGACACCTTGTTATCGGTTACCTCGTCCAATCAATTGGAACTGACAACATGAAATATTTCCCACCAAGCTTAATAACATTGGTTTATCAAAACACCAACTTTACAACGATAGAGCAGGAAATACAGTTTTTTTCCGATTTCATCAACTTGAACCCAACTGATTTCCAATACAAACTTTACCAATCATTGATTAAATCCAAAAACAAATTTATTGCTTTTAGAGTTTGGTATGAAACTAATTACAAGACGGATGCCATTATGGGTACTCAACTTATTATTGATGGAGATCTTGAAAATAATAACCATCACATCCGTAAGCTTCATGAATTCAAAATGGACTCGCTTCCAAGTCAGTATCTTGAAGAACTTTCTAAATCACTTCCAGACACCCAATTTTCATACATCATAAGTTTACTCATTTTTTCTCAATCTCAATACGGTAAGGATTTTGTTAGAGTCAAGGCATTACATTCCCTGAAAAAGCAAAAAAATATTCAAATAACAGAAACAGACCAATTATGTTATGTCTCAGCCTTGATCAATTCAAAAGATTATGATAAGGTCATGGCTAATTATGAAGTAGTTATGGAATCCGCCATGAAAATACCTAAATTGATGGATGATTTGATGGTTGGCTTTTCCCGTTCCCATCAATGGAAACAAATGGAAAAAATATATATTCAAATGTTTCTGAATAATAAACAAGTTACATTCAACCAATATTCAGCTTTATTTATTTCACTTTCTCAAAGATCGGGCTCAACTGTTTTTGTTTTAAAATTGTTGGAAACTTTCTTAAAAGCTGGTCACAAACCCAATGATCATATCATCTGTTGTATCATCATTTCCTTCTTGAAAACTAAGGCCTATAGAGATGCATTGCAATGGTTTTCAGCTTACTCAAAGTATGATATTCAATTAACTTCAAGATCATATGGGTTATTACTTAACGTTTTGGCTTCTACTAGAGATTCTAAGGCGGTTTTTCAGATATTGGATTCACTCATAGGTCAAGGTAAAGATCATGTGCTTAGATCGCGTTTTATGGGCTCAATTCTTGAACAATTTGCCAAGATTGGTGATTACATTTCTATTGAACGAATTCTTTTGGAATATTATCCTAAATTTGGTATGAAAATAACAGATGCTAATACGCTCTGGATTCTAAAATCTCACTACTTTTCCAATAGACTTTCTGTGATTCTGAAACATTTTTGGTCACTAGAAGATTCCGAAATTGATTATGATATTGCATTACTAAGTTTGAAGACAGGTCTCAAAATTAATAATCCTAATGGATTCAGAGCCGTGTGGGAAAGAGTTTACCCCATTTTAAATAAACAAAATGGTTTGGATGTACAGATTTATAGTCCATTTATGGGATATTGGATTAAACAGTATGGAACATTTGGCCTTGATAGAAAGATTGAAGAAGTTAAATCGGTTTTGGGTCTTGAATCTTTACCAATTAAAATGTACAATCAAATGATGCATGCGTGTGTTGGATCTAACAAACCATGGCTAGTTAAAAAAATCATTGAATTAGCCAAAACAGATAATGTTGCATTCACTCCTCAAACGTATTCTATTATCATTTACTCTAAGCTTTCAACAAGTTGGACCTCTCAAATCGAGGTTATTCCTGAAGTTATTGAATTGGTTGATAATATTTTGAACAGAAAAAAGCAAGATACATTTGGTATGATTGATCTTGATTTGAATCCATCCACAATGAAAAAGGTCATTAATTCATTAATTCAAATGAGTGATGTTTATGAAGCTAGAAGATTGTTTGAGTTATATTTGGAAACATCAACTACCAATTTGTTAGATGATATCAATGTCCTAAACATTGAATTAATGATCCTTGGTGAGGAAGAAAGGTGGGTTGATTTTGAAGAATGCTATAGAAAATACATTGAAATTCTTGAAAAGAACTTAAAGGAAGCCAAGATGATGACAGATTCTCATATGCAATTTGGTAAAACTAACATTACGAGACATGAAGTTTTCCAATTCAAAGAATTCAGTATTCAATATGACCTCAATATGATAAGGAATACAAGTGTGAATGCAAAGATTCCAAATTGGTTGAAATCAGCACATTATGATATTTGGAAATACAGATTAAAACAATTAGATATAACTAACATGTTACCAAATATCAATAAGATTGTTGAATCATTGGCTGCTAGTCAAATTGTCATGTCTAATAAAAATTTGAATGAAACTGCCCTTCTTCTTTCATCGAAGCCAGAATTGTTTGATGAAACAATTTCTTTCATCAATAAATACATTTTACCAGGCCATATTCAAGCAAAGGCGCATGATAGGATGAGATTGCGTCACGGTTGGGGTAGTGCCGATTTAATTGGTATCAAAAAACCTGTTTACAGTTTCATTCCTGAAGTTTATTTCAATGTAATTGACAATTTGAACATGACATTGAATGATGTTATGGACCCCGTTCAAAAGGAAACTTTCTTGGCTAACGTTAAGGCTGCCTCTGAGTTTAATGTTTTGAACAATTTGAGTATCATTGAATCCACTAGAAATGAAGGTATCCGTAGACATTACCAATATGAAGCTAAGCGTAAAGGGTTCCACAGAAGGGCTGCAAAACAAGTTAAGAAATTGCGTAGATGGAATGAAAAATATCAACACTTATTTTCAGGATCTGAAGAAACTAAAAAGTTTGAACAAGACATGCTCAAAATCAGAGAACGAATGAACAAGATAGGTGCGGCATTAACTCATGCCATTTTCTCTGGTAGACCAACTTACGAAATTGACGAGTTGCGACAAGAAAAGGATCAAATTAGACAAGAATATTTTGCATTGCATAAAGCCAGAATTGAATTCAAAAGAAATTTGGTTAAAGATTCCATTTTTCAGAAATGATGTATAATATATTAAGCTATGTGTCTGTATATAAACTATAAATTATGTTAAAATAATTCAAAATTAGTTTTTCGCTGAGCGATCATTAGGTAATCAGGGGCGGGGGAATTCATTTTAGATTCGGCGTAATTGGTACTTCGCTTTAGCTATGTTATTCTTAATTGGTGATTAAATGATTGTAAAAGTTACAAGAGTACCAGCAAGAGCAGAAACAAAACTGTGTGTCATAATGCTCCATGGATTGGGCAACTCCAGTTTATCGTTCAAAAAACTGCCAGATTTGATAGGAAATCCAGATGTAAGTTACATATTTCCAGATTCAAATATCAAACCCGTGAGTTGTTATCCACTGACGCTAAAATCAATGTGGTTTGACATATTGGATCCAGGATCTGGCGAAAGATTGGCTATTCACGACGAAACGATGTTTTGGGAAAGTGTTGAAGCTGTTGAAAGTATCATTGAGGATGAAATAGCTAGAGGTACTCCGGCAGATAAGATCATCATTGGTGGATTTTCTCAAGGTGGCTCTGTGACCTTGGGTGTTGCTATTCAAAGTAAAAGAAAACTTGGTGGGATTGTTAATTTCCGAGGATTTATAACAACGCGTAAGGAAGTTGACAAACGACTCCAAAATATCAATTTCGATACTGAAATTTATCATATTTCAGGTGAAGATGATCCTATGATCCATAGGGGTTATTCCATGTCAACTACAACGTTCATGAGAATGATTGGTTTTTCCCATTATCAATTAATTGAGTTCCCAAGTGAACTTCATGGAATTGAAAGTGAGGAATGGGAATGGTTCAAAAAATATATTCAATCTAAGGTATAGATATGTCGAGTAATTCTTCTTTAGAGTATTGAGTATAACCACTTAACGACTTTTTCAAATGATCAGGAACTAGTTTGTCAAATAATGAAGGATCCATTGATAGTTCGCGAGCGGAAAAGTCAAACAGCTCGGGCACTTTCACATCGCCTTCCTTTTCTTGCCTGTAATTGGGGAATATACTATTAGTAAATTTTTCATTTCTGAACTCATCAAAACAATGATGAACTAAACAGTCAATTGCCGAAATTCTCTCAATGGGAGAATATTCAAATATTTTATGGAAAAGATCAATGAAATCTTCATCGATGCCCATGCCACTAAAAACTTTTGATAAGGGAATCGGCTTAATGGAAGGAAATTTATGTTCCATGTAATTAGGATTCATAACACGAATTTGATCTTTTGAAGGAGTGCCTAACAATTTGATGATTTCAACCAGTTGATCAATACCAGATTGACCTGGGAAAATTGGCTTACCTAAAACCATTTCAGCAATAACACAACCTGTTGACCAAACGTCGATTTTAGTTGTATAATTTCTAGCACCAAAAATCAATTCAGGGGCACGATAATATCTTGAGCAGATGTAAGAAACATTTGGCTCTGTTGGCTTGAGGATTTTAGCCGAACCAAAATCGCATAGTTTCAAAACACACCTTCTAGGGTCAATCAATAGATTTTGAGGTTTTATGTCCCTATGACAAATTCCAAACGAGTGAATATAATTTAACGATCTGAACAGTTGGTAAGAATATAATTTGACAGCCAATTGAGGCATAGCTCGCTGGTGACTGTGAAACCAGGAAGTTGCGGCGAATAACGTCTCCGGTAAGAATTCCAGAACTAAATGAAGATAGACATCTTGCTTTTCATCACAGTCTAAAAAATAAGCCTTAAGATCAACTACATTTCTATGATTAAGAACTTTCATTATTTCCAATTCTCTGTTCTTGAATCTTCTGTCCTGTAACACAGTTTTAATTGCCGCCTTTTCACCGTTTTCAAAATTGATCTCATAAACACGGCCGAAGGAACCGTGACCAACCATCGCTTTTCTGGAATAAACCAACTCTAACTTCTCATCGGTGTGGCCCGCATTGGCCTCCGTGTGGATGATTTCCATCCTTGCTCAATTGTTAACAAAGAAAGAAAATCGCTTAGACACATTCCCTCAAGATTGGGAAATTTTCTCTTCAATTCCGGAAAGGGTAATTCCTTCTATTACGTAAGCATTGCTCAGCACTAAATATTTCAGCTTGACTAATAACACGCTGAAACTTCACTGTTTTTTAATCCGGAGCAGACTAAATATGACGCTACTTGTGTTTTTGAGTGCTTTCAGACCGCTGCGCTGCAGCTAGTCGATGTCCACTATCGGGATACTGCGAACACGTGATTGTCGGAAATACTCTTTTTATCATGTTGACCCGCTCATAGAAGATGCCGACAACCCACCGCTTGTTTCTTACCAAAATCAACCTAAATGCAAAGAGTGGAAGCATACGAGTATCTCACACTGCGCGGCGGCCGCGCAGCAACTATCATTCCATTCAACACAGTTGCGGAAATGCCCCAGTGGGTTTTTGACAAGCTGCGTAGCTTAATGAACGCGGTTATCGTCGACGGTACCACATATCCAATTGAAGAGGAGCTTGACGAGGAAGGCTTCAAGGCGTACTACTGTCCGCATTTTATTGGCGTGATGTTTGAAGGCACCATCGAACAGGGCCAGAAGCCCTGCGAGCCATCTGCCGCAACTGCTGGAGGAAACGCCGTCATCGGGTCGTTCTACATAAAGTCCAATTACGTTGGCCGTTCTTCGCATGTTTGCAACGGTGGGTTCCTAGTGGATCCTGCGTATCGTGGCGAGGGTGCCGGTGTGGCTCTGGGCCGCGCATACGTCGCGTGGGCCCCCCAGCTCGGGTTCAAGTCCTCGGTGTTTAACCTTGTTTACGCCAACAATCCCGCCAGTTGGCGTATCTGGGACAAGCTGGGCTTCGAAAGAGCAGGGCTTGTTCGCGGTGCCGGGCGTTTGAAAAATTCGACCGAGCTTGTGGATGCGATTGTTTTCAGTAAAGTGTTTTGAGTTATCATGATTCGCCAAGGCTTTATAATTTATATGAGATTAAAAAATCATACACATTCTCGCCCACATCTTTTCAGTTCCAAACTTTTGCAAAGCTTCTGAAACACCACGATGTTAGCGTTGAAAAAATAATATACACCAAAGCTGAGATGAATCCTTCTAGTGTCTAACTACTTATTCAAAAAATAATAATAAAGTTTAATCGCGCAAGTCACGTGACAATCACGTGACCATTCATGCCAGCACCTCACTTGTTAGCTTTTCTTTGATCCCCGGTTCAAAGCAAGCAAATAAAGATCTTGTAACAGTACTTGTTACCAAACTGCACAAAGAGCTGCCCCCCTCCGCACAACCCACTTGCCCGTCGCATGAGAACCCCCCGATTGAAATCCCGGAGAAAATTGCGTCCCCCGCTTTGTTGCTCAGCGTTTCTGATTGCATATCGTTTTGAATATTTTAAATAAATAAAATCATATATAATATAAAAATGGTTCTAACAAGGAACATAGTGAGCTAACATTAGTTAGAAGTTAACTGGCTTATCGAAAACGGCCATAGCAGCTTCCTTGAAAGCTTCGGATAAGGTTGGGTGAGCGTGACAAACTCTGTAGATGTCTTCACAAGAAGCACCGTACTCTAAAGCTAAACCAGCTTCAGCAATCATTTCACCCGCGTTTGGACCAATGATGTGAACACCCAAAACTCTTTGGGTTTCAGCATCAGCAATGAACTTAACGAACCCTTCGGTGTCCATGTTGGTCTTAGCTCTGGAGTTGGCAATGAATGGGAACTTACCAGTCTTGTACTTGATACCAGCTTCCTTCAATTCTTGTTCGTTTCTACCAACCCAAGCGACTTCTGGGTGGGAGTACATAACAGCAGGAATGTTACCGTAGTTAACGTGACCGTGACCGTGCTTCAAGTACTCAACAGCGGCAATACCTTCTTCTTCAGCCTTGTGAGCAAGCATAGCACCGAAGGTGGCGTCACCAATACATTGAATGTGAGAGTGCTTAGTCTTGAATTCAGAATCGATAACAACTCTGCCTCTCTTGTCAAAGTCTAAACCAATGGCTTCAGCGTTCAAACCAGAAGAGTATGGTCTTCTACCAACGGCCACTAATAAAACATCAGCATCTAGGGTCTCAGTCTTACCAGACTTGGAGTCTTCGTATTCGATTTCAACAGTTTCACCGTTTCTAACACCCTTGGTAACCTTGGCACCGAGCTTGAACTTCAAGCCTTGCTTGGTTAAGAACTTTTGAGTGGCCTTAGCAACTTCAGCGTCCATACCGGCACCACCGATAGCTGGCAAGAATTCCAAAACGGTGACTTCAGAACCTAATCTTGACCAAACAGAACCCATTTCCAAACCAATGATACCACCACCAATGATGACCATCTTCTTTGGGATTTCCTTGAGGGAAAGAGCACCAGTGGAAGAGACGATTCTTTCTTCATCCACTTCGATACCTGGGAATGGGGTTGGTTCGGAACCAGTAGCAATGATGATGTTCTTAGCTTCTAAAGTCGCTTCTTCGCCACCTTCAATTGGATCAACCTTGATGGTGTGTTCGTCAACGAAGGAACCGTTACCCTTGTAGTAAGTGACGCCGTTTTTCTTGAAGAGCATTTCAATACCACCGGTCAATTGTTTCACAGCAGTATCCTTGGCCTTCATCAAGTTACCCAAGTTAGGGTTAACTTCACCGGTAATATCAATACCTCTGACCTCAGCTTCGGTCTTGATCTCGTGGAACAAGTGGGAGTTGTTCAACAGAGCCTTGGAAGGAATACAACCAACGTTCAAACAGGTACCACCAAGAGCACCTCTCTTTTCAACACACGCAGCATTGAAACCAAGTTGAGCGGCCTTAATAGCTGCAACGTAACCACCTGGACCACCACCAATCACAACAACATCGTGCTTAGCTTCCAAGAGGGCACGGGAGGCAGCTGAAAAGGCTCTTCTGTTGGTAATTCTCAACATCTTAATTGTCTATATAAAAGGAAGTGGTAGTACAAATTTCCGGGTGGGGGAAAATCAAACAAAATAATTATTTCCGTCTGAGAATTTCCGACTCGGGGGTTCTTTCGTTAATTTGATTTTTCGCTCAGCAACTCCAAAAAACGCTCAGCACTAGAAAGAAATTCCACTGGTTTTTCCGCAGTGACCCAATGTCCGCATGCGATGGAGACCAACTCGAAGGATGGGAAGAAGAGACCAATGGAAGGGATGTATTCATCGGCAATGTAGCCGGATTCCGTGCCGCGGACAAACAAGGATGGACCATTGTAGCGTGAATGAGAGTAATTGAATGGCCAAGCTGAAACATTGTTTAGCTGCGAAGCCATGATGTCCAAGGGAACACGTGAAATGTATCCACCTTCAGACGTCTTCTTCATGTTTGTGAGAAGAAACTGTCTGATGGGGACTTCAGGTTCCACAATCGATAGGATCTTATCACAGTCTTTCAAGCTGGTCATTTTAGAGCCTAAACGTTCAATGGCTTGGAGTTGGCGAATGTATTTTCCAAATTTGCTGAATCCCGTTCCTCTGCCCAGCGTGAAATCAACAGGTGCGTTGTCGATGGAAATCAAGGCAGAACAAATATCCTTATTACGTAAGGCCACGGCCATGGCAGCCTTGGCGCCCATGGAGTGGCCCATCATGACGGGGTTTTTGATGTTTTGCTCGCTAATGAATCTTTCAACATCGGCTGCCATACTTGGATAATCGTGACGTTCATTGTGTGGAGAATCTCCGTGATTTCTCAAGTCTAAACAGTACACATCACGACCCGTGAGCTTGGTGAGTTGTTTGGAGATCGATCTGTTGTTGGCTTTGGAGCCAAACAGACCATGAAGAAACACCAGCGGTGGTAAATTGCTTGGCTTAGATGCTATGTGCTTGTCGAATGCCAAGGCCACTGTTGGGATGTCCTTCGCGAGTGCGTCTTTTCCAAGATCCGCATAAGCGAGTGATTGATCATAGAATGATTGAAATGTGCGTCGAAATGTGCAAAATGGTGGACGCATTGCTGATAAAAGCACCATATGTGAAAAGAGTATAGGCGAGAGTTGAGATCTGTGTGTGAAAAAATGTGAATGGTGAAATTTGATCTGAAGAAAAGCTTTAGAGCGCATAATGATGGCGATGGAGATGGTGTTAGTGTTTGAAAATGCTGGAAACTTTGAAGCTGTCAACCGAGAACAAAATGACTTAGCTAGCGTTTCAAACGGAGTATTTTAAGCTGCTATCTTATCAGCAATTGATTAAATGCTAGCATTGGTTGGCTTAAAAATAAAAGGTCTTAAACACCCATAGCAGTGTTAAAAACCAATTCACCATTCTCTCTGCAGTTTTGGTTTGCTACAAACACACTTCCAACACCCTTTTTCTCATACTTTTCCCATACTAAAAATTTGGCTCAGCATATCAACATGAAACCAATGTCAAGCACAATATTTTATGCACCACATAAGTTTAAAAAAGCCAGTATTTCCGCTCAAACACACTTTCATAGACACATACAGTGTTTAAGGTTTCTTTGGCACGTCCCAGTTGCTCTGATCTTACCAGATCTCCTTGATAATTTCCACTTCCTATCCTCTCTTTCCTATCCATTTATCAACACTATTTCATTAGCAATGAAGTTGTCCCTCATTGGAGTGTATTTGACGTTTTTAACGTGGACCAATTGTGAATCCAGTTCTAGTTTATTTTCAAGCAGTAGTGCACAAACTGAATCAGTCCATGGAGAACTTCCAAGAATCCCCCATCAAGATGATCAACGCAAACATCATGATCCGCATCAACACAAACGTGAAGCACAAGTAGAAATTGCATTGGATTTGACAAGACTGTCTCCAGAACAAACAACCACAGCTACTTCAACTACAACTGCTTCTCAGCAAAGTCAAACTTCCTCAGCAAAGAAGTTCAATTTTCTTGAAGGTGTCAAGAAATTAGTTGGCGGTGGCTTAGTCACCACTGTGACACATGTTAGCTCTGGAACAATTCCACCTAGCTCTAGTTCTAGTTCCAGTTCCAGTTCTGCTTTGTCTTCTTCAACCCATATCGCCTCTTCTTCTACCATTGATAGTGCTATGTCAAGCAACGCAGTTTCTGCTAATGCATCAAAGGGTAAAGGTATCACCTACTCTCCGTACCACAACAACTTCCAATGCAAATCTCTTGATGAAGTTGCGCAAGACATGAAACTTCTAACTTCTTTTGACATCATTCGTCTTTATGCACCTGATTGCGATTGCGTCAATAGTGTCCTAAAAGCACTACAGTCACATCAAAAGATCTTTGCCGGCTTGTTTTACATGAATACAATTGAAAGCGATGTCAAACTATTGGTCGACCAGGTTAAGGAAAACGATCGTGGTTGGGATGCCGTGTATGCTGTGTCCATTGGTAACGAATGGATCAATAGTGGTGAGTACCACATTGGCGACGTTGTCAATGCTATCAACAAAACCAAAGAGCTCATGAAACAAAATGGCTACAATGGGCCCGTTGTCAACGTTGACACAGTTCCGGCTTACAAAGCCAATCCACAATTATGTGACGCTAGTGACATGGTAACTGTAAATATACATGCCTATTGGGATGGAGGTGTGAAGCCAGAAGATTCAGGTCCATTTCTTCAAGCTCAAATCAGCGAACTTCAAAGCTTGTGTGGTGGTAAGGAAGTCTTAATCACAGAAACTGGATGGCCAACAAAAGGTGACACCTTTGGAACAGAGGGTGTTCCTGGAATTGATCAACAATCAAAGTGTATCCAATCCATTGCCGACACTGTGGCCGGCCAAGTTATCATGTTTACTGTCTTCAACGATTATTGGAAACAACCTGGTCCGTACGGCGTGGAGCAAAACTGGGGGTTGTTTGGCGATCTTTCTAGTTAATTATTTACACTTGAGTTTTCATTTTATGTATATCATCATCTTTATACCTGGACATTTCATTTTGATAAATATCACTATCAAACAGTGGTCTTCATGAGCATGCTGAGCTTTTTCTCTCGTGCAAAAAAAAATTTTTTTTAACGGTTGAACACTCTAAACACCTTTTTCAGGATCATATCAAACCCCTTTGCTTTAGAATGGACGTGACGGCGCTTCACGAATGTTTTCAGGCTACTTTGCAGGCAGATGTGAATATTAGAACACATGCCGAAGCCCAATTAGGTCAAGCTTCCAAACAAGTTGGATTTTTAGGTGCATGTTTAGACATTCTAGACAATCATCAGGTTTCACCAATTGTTAAACAAGCATGTTCTATTTATTTCAAGAACAAGATTTTGAAACAATGGAATACCGATGGTATTGATAAGGACGAAAAGCCAGTGATCAGAGAAAGAATCATGTTTGTAATGGTCAAATTAGAAAGACAACTTTCGAATCAGTTGATTCCGGCCCTGGCTATCATTGTTTCTTATGATTATCCAGATCAATGGGATAATTTTTTGGAAATTGTTTTGAAATTACTCAACAACTCAAATGATTTAAGATCCATTTACGTTGGTATTCTTGGTTTCAATGAACTTTGTAGATCCTACAGATGGAAGAAAAATGATTCTAGATCTGCTAAGTTGGATCCAATCATTCAAACATATTTCCCAAGCTTGTTACAGCTGGCCAAATCCATTATGGCTAACAAGACTGATGACTATGAATGTGGTGAAATTGTCAAATTAGTTTTGAAATGTTATAAATTTGTCACCTATTTAGATTTGCCAATGGTACTTCAAGAAAATCAAATGGTTGTTGATTGGATTTCTTTCCACGTTGATGTTATCAACATGCAATTACCTGAATCTGTGTTCAAATTACCAATTGATGAAAGATCAAATTCTTCCTGGGTTAAATGTCAAAAATGGGCCTGTCATAACTTAGCAAGACTTTATGAAAGATATGGCTCTAAAACTTTAAGTATGAGATTTGAATATAGCCAATTCTTAGACTTGTTTAGTACAAATGTTTTACCAGGTCTTTTCCAGGTTTATATTGAAAAGTTACAACTTTGGAATGAAAAGAAACAATGGATTTCCAATCAAGCCCTTTATTATATGATATCTTTAATTGAACATTGTTGTGTTAAGAAAGAATCATGGGAAATGGTTTTACCTCATTTGGAATTTTTGATTTCCAGTGTTACCTTCAATGTTTTTAGACCAAGTGATGAAACTTTAGCATTGTTTGAAGATGAACCTGAAGAGTACATTCATACAATTCTCGACCAATTTGAAGACATTTCAAGTCCAGAAAATGCAATCATTGCTTTCCTTTTCACTCTTGTTGAGAAGAGGGGTAAGATTACATTAAAGCCATTAATGACTTTTATTTATGATAAATTGAATGAATGTAATCAAAAAGAAGACACTATTGAAAATGCAAAGGACAAGGAATCTGCAATGAGAATTTTGGGCCCAATAGCACATAAATTAATTAGTCCAAAGTGTGAATTAAGTTCACAAATGGAAGAATTCTTGAAAGCTTTCATTTTCCCGAATTTCGAATCACCATACCCATTCCTTAGAGCAAGAGCTTGTAATGTTTCATCCAAATTTGATGATTTAGAATTCAAGGACCCAACTTATATCCAATCTATTTTCAATGGTGTTATGACTTGTTTTGGTGAACAAGATCAACTACCTGTTCAAATTGAAGCAGCTTTGGCATTGCAATCATTTTTGAAATATGATGAATTCAAATACATGTTGAGCACCATTATTGTTCAAACCATGGAGCAATTACTTGATTTATCCAATAAGTTTGATTCCGACATGATTCCGATGGTGATGCAAGAGTGTGTTGAATCATTCTCTGATCAATTAGAACCATTTGCTGAAAACTTGATGGCCAAGTTGAGTGAGCAAGTTTTGAGATTACTCGAAGAAATGAGAGATGCATCAAATCAAGATGTTGATGATTTTGCTTCCAATGGATTTGATGATTTAAGTGATAAACAAACTGCGATTTTGGGTATTATAAACACAATGATTACGGTTTTACTCTATTTTGAAAAATCTAGCGATGCCATTGTTAATTTAGAGCCATATTACTCACCAGTTATTCAATACATTTTTGATCACCAAATTGATGATTTCTATGCTGAAGCTAGTGAATTAATTGAAAATACTCTTTTCCTTACAAGAAAGGTTTCTCAAAATATGTGGAGACTTTTTGGTTCATTTGTTAAAATGTTGATTAACGAAGACACCACATTGTTTTTAGAAGATGCATTACCAGCCTTGAAAAATTACTTGGTTTATGGTACCGATATGGTTAAGTCTAATGTTGAAGTTCAAAATGTTATGATTCAATTAATTATGAAAGTTTTAAAAGCCGATGGTCAAGATGATGATGATGAAGAAATTGGATCTAATGATATTTGCCAAATGTCAGAATTGGCCACATATTTCATCCTTTCCTTAGATGCCAAGTCAGCTTCTAATTATGTTCCACATTTAGTTGAAATTACATTGAAACATCTCAAAACTGAAGATATTGCATACAAGAGTAACAATGTTAAGATTCAAGTAATCAATATCATTCTCTCATCACTTGTTATTGACCCAAGTTCATCATTACAAAAATTATTTGAATTGGCCTCATTTGAACAATTCCTTACTATTTGGTTTGATTTGAACCAACATTTAACCAGAGTGTTTGATATTAAATTGAACATCTTAGCCACCATATCCATGATGAACATTCCAACGGATGGTCTTAATCAACTGGGTGTTGGATCGATCATGGATAGATTTGGTATGCATTTGGCCAAATTGATCATCAAGTTACCAGAAGCAATTTCCAACTTAGAGAAGAAGCGTAGGGAATATGAACCAGGATTTGATGATTCCAAATGGGCCACAGAAGAAAATTTCGATATAAATGATGACATCCTTGCTGGTACTGAAGATGTCAACGACGATGGTGAATTTGATGATTTCAACTTCACCGAGAGTGGTCAATACAAGTTTTATGACGATTTGGATGAGCTAGATGAAGATCCATATTCACAAAATGCACTTGAAAATATAAATGTCTTTGAAGCATTCAAGGCTTTCTGTTTTGAAGCACAAAGTAGTGATGCTTCTAAATACCAAAGCATGTTTGGTGCATTGAGTGCAGAAGAACAGGATGCATTGAAGAGGGTACTGGAAGCTGCACAATGAGTTACACAAAACAATGACACTTATAGCTAAATAAACACGTAAGTAGATACACTAAAGACAGAACTTCCACTAGAAGAAAACGAATTTAGTTAATCGAGTTTATTAAAGTATTATTTATTACAAAAATTCATATGTAAGGTCAAGCCAACACGGTACGCGGTACCGGAAATCTGAGGGATATCTAATGTTGCGAGTAAAGAAAACGTCTACCCGCTAAATTCATTGTGTAAGATAATAGTCCTTGTAAAGTTGGTGGCCATAACTGTAAAGAAAAACAAGGATGAGTTTCAAAAAAGGATACACGTAAGAGTAGAGACCTTTGCAGATGAGTAAAGTGACTATTGGGAAGACAATGGCACAGAGTGATCTCTCGGTGGTTGTTAGACAAGAAAATGGCCATGAATAGTAGAAGATGCCCATACAGTTCTTCGTGAGTTTGGCCGGAAGAGAAGATGATTTCCAAGGAACGGGGCGGATTTCATGGTCAATGAGTTTCATGACGAAAGACTATATGCCAAAAGACGAAGAAAGAATAGAGAGAAGGAAGATCAACAACTTTTTTTTGAGAACGGTTACGTACAATGCTATAAATTGTATTTACTGTAATTTCAAACAGTTGAAAGAATGATTGATGTCTAATTTTACCATTAAGTTTTGCTAGGCTTGGTGAGTTGATTCAAATTGTTTTGAATATCATAGCTCAATTAGTTCATGATGTACAAACAGTATTGTTAAATGGCTCAGCACATTTTTGCACAAAATCTCACAGAGTGCTCCAACGTGCTCGTAAATGGTTTTCATATTGATTGTCCCATATTAAAAATTACATAAGACTGAATCGCATGCTTTGGGTGGCAACTTTCAACTAAAATTGATTATCTTTTAACACCATTAATTTGTGACTCAAATAGCTATATTTTTCCGGATTACTTTATAATCGTCTTTTTTGGTCTAAAATGGCGATTGTTGTAGATAAGGAGCAGAAGCTGACAATTGTTATCAAAGTGGGGTCTTCTTCTGTTGTTGATGATATCACACATCATGCGAAAATAGCCATCATGTCCAAATTAGTGGAAACTATCTTCAATTTGAAATCACAAGGCCATAAGGTGATTCTTGTTTCTTCAGGTGCTATTGCTATGGGTATGATTGAAACAAAAACGCCAGTGAAACCAAAAAAATTATCTGCTAAACAAGCACTTGCTGCAATTGGTCAAGGTAAATTGATGTCACTTTGGGATAACATGTTCAAATACTATGGATTGTTAACATCGCAAATTTTGATTACAAGAAATGATATAATTAACTTCACGCAGTTCCAAAATGCCCAAAATACGTTACTTGAATTGATCGAAATGGGTGTCATTCCAATTGTTAATGAAAATGATACTATTTCAACACAAGAAATTAAATTCGGTGATAATGATACTCTTTCTGCCATCACCTCAGGTATGGTTAGGGCAACTCATTTGATTTTACTCACAGATGTGGATTGTCTCTATTCAGATGATCCAAGATCAAATCCAGACGCTAAAAAGGTGGCCATTGTTGATGATATGAACGATTTGAACGTGAATACTAAATCAGGTGCTGGTAGTAAAATCGGTACAGGTGGTATGGAGACTAAGCTTATTGCAGCAGATTTGGCTACTAATGGTGGTGTTTCCACTATCATTTGCAATTCAGAAAGACCTGAACACATTATGAACATTATCAAACATCAGCATTTACCAAGATCAGAGCTAAGTTTTGATGAATGGAATTTGAGAGAATTTGACAACATGGCACAAAACGGTGTTCCTGTTCATACCAAATTTATTGGTCAACCATTGAATCACGTTAAAAACAAACAATTCTGGTTGTTGCATGGCTTAAAACCAAAGGGCTCTATAGTTGTGGACTATGGATGTTTCTCAGCAATCACTAGGAGTAATCGTGCAGGATTGTTGCCTGTTGGTATTATAGCTGTTGAAGGTCAATTTGAACAACTGGAGTGTGTTGAACTTAAGCTTGGATTCAAAGGTAAGACAGACAAGACAGTTAGTTTTGGACGTGGTAGATGCAACTATTCGAGCGATGAAATCAGAAAGATTAAGGGAATGCATAGTGACGAAATCATGAGCAAATTGGAGTATTGTGATAGTGAATATGTTGTTGTGAGAGACAATCTTGCATTTCCATTACATTGGGACAAGGAATTATTAGAATTCATCAAGGAGTATAACGCGTGATTGTGTGTGTATTTATCTAGAATGTTTACAATTATAAGTGAGTGGAATTACATGTGTAAACTCATTAATGAGTAGAATGTGTAAAATTATAAGTGAGTGGAATTACATGTGTAAACTCATTAATGAGTAGAATGTGTAAAATTATAAGTGAGTGGAATTACATGTGTAAACTCATTAATGAGTAGAATGTGTAAAATTATAAGTGAGTGGAATTACATGTGTAAACTCATTAATGAGTAGAATGTGTAAAATTATAAGTGAGTGGAATTACATGTGTAAACTCATTAATGAGTAGAATGTGTAAACTCATTAATGAGTAGAATGTTTACAACTATAAGTGAATGGAATTGCATGTGTAAAATCAAATGCTTACAATTATAAGTGAATAAAATTACATGTGTAAAATCATTAATGAATAGAATGCGTACAATTATAAACAATAAAAATGCCCACAATTACAAATGATTAGAATGCCCACAATTATAAATATTGCATTGCTAAAATCATATCACCTCTGTACTTATTTCGTTCTTTCGTTTGCTTCGTGCATCACTTGAGCCTGTTTGTACCCCAAATCTCGTATTGTTGAGACATACTGTTCTAAGGAGATTTGCTTGTTGAAAAACAAGCTTTCAATCAACTTTATCAAATCTACAAGTGCATTTTGCGTGCAGTTGAGTTCGCTATTTGAATTAGGAACAAGATGATCTACAGGCATGGCAAGCTTGGTATCGAGATCAAGAACCAGAGACTTTAATTGATCTGTTTTTGTTTCTAAATCCTGCAAATTCGACTCCAACTCTGCCTTCTTCTTCTCAATGTCCTGAGAATCTCTCTCTATCACTAGTTCAAAATCATCTAAAATTCCCTGATGGTTGGTAACTCTATTATTAATGTCGTTGAGAGTATCGTAGAGTGACATATCCAGCTCCAACTGGACCTTGTTCAACATTAAATTGGATCTAGCAGCTGCTGCTGGCTGTTGGATGCTGGGTTTGGAGGGAATTGGAGGCAAAGCCAAAACCCAAGGAGGCGTGTCACGTGACCCGAGTGCCATTGATTTCAATTGAATCAGCAATTGCAGCAGACGATTGTCCTTTGGTGCGACATTTTCATTGGAGGTGTCGTTAGTGTAGGGCCACAACTTCAACAATGGTGTTTTCAGCTCGCCATTTTCTGAAACCGCTGGAACGTTGAGAACAAAACCGGTGTTAGGTGTTACATACACTATTGGTGCAGCTTTGGGGTAAGATTGGGGTATATGGATGGTCAATTTAAAGTCTGCTGTTGGCACCAAAACTCGTTCTGAAGGCATTGGTGTTGTGTACAATTGTAGCAGAAGTTCCTGGGTTCCGTCAGTGTAGGTGTAGATGTCGGTTTTGGGCCGTAGATCCGGGAAACTTTGCAGCACCAAAACGGTGTCTTGATAGACTAAATCGGGAAGGTGGTAGGACGGTTTGAGCACAGAATAAAGCCAGTGAAGCGTAGCAGCGGGTATTGGGATTGACATTTACGTAAGCTATAGATAGAGAAATCACTGTTAGCGTGAGATTCTGTGAAAAATCAAATTGGATATCCTATGATTGTCTCTACTTCTTCATCATAGCTCTCGAATGTCTGGTTATTTGCCCCTATTTGTGCTTGCCGGCGTTGTAGGCGTGTGCGTTGTGTTTTGGCAGCGTGCTCCAAAGCAGGACCAGACTGTGTGGAGATCCACGGTGTGTCTAGCGCTTGCAATGATGTATTTGATGTGGGCGTTCACGTACTTATGCCAGTTGCATCCGCTAGTTGCGCCTAAACGAAGCGACCTGAGGCCAGAGTGATTGGCGCAGAAGTCTTAGCGGCTTTGCGCGGCGTTTTCACCTCGTCCATGCGTGAAATTGTGACCAGGCGTCACATCCATATATAATATATATATGTATACCGCTGAAATGTGTAATATAATAAGAGCATTGTACTGAGAGATCTAGCAGCATGACGATCTGCTACGCAACACAGCGAAAACTGGTGTGGAGCTCTTTAAAAGTCGGGATGTTACGATGGAACATTTGCAAGTATAGAGAGCACAATGGAAGACTACATTGGGGTTTCTCTCTCTGGACTAGCGTTGCAAATAAGGCCACGCCAGTTTTACAGCACTTACGTAGTTTACAAACGCCGTTTTGCAAACAGCATGTACTCAACACTATACAAATCCGTCTAGCATTCGTCTACTAGCAGACAGTGGAGGTCGAGATCCGGCGAAGTATCAAATCTCCGGGGAGCTTCACTCTTGGCTACACAAAAGGACCCGCTTCTCCATCGTTTAGAGACCGGGGCAGTAAGAGCCCATTTGAAGTTAAGAAGAAAGTGAAGGTCCCAGGGCTAGAAGTTGGTTTTTCACCTTCGCTTGCTTTATATGGACAAGGGTTTGGTGTTGGAAGCTGTGCTTGTTCTCTTTGGGCCCTTCTTTCTAGCTGCCGTCATTGGTCTGGGGGCCGGTGCAGTGCTCTGGGCACTCTATTCGTTGCTACACACACTCACAGTGTCGCGAACAACGGCCCCACAAGAGCCGTTGGTTTTGAACATGGAACGTCCTGATGAGGCCGTTTCCGAGACTGAAAGCGTGAAGGATGACAAGGTTCGCATTCGGACCGCAGTGGAAACTGCGACAAGGCCTTCTTCTGGATCTGAAACGCTTGCTGCGCCAGAGGCAGAACCAAAAAAGAATTTGTAAATTTTAAGTTTTGTGAATGGTGCGATGTTGGGTATCATTCGAATGCTACGGAACAGACTAACACGATGGTGATGTCCAACATTTTAATATCGCACGCTCTCGCACCTGCACATTTTTTGGCCTCCATTTTCGCGATATTTCATTTCTTTCTTCACTTTTTTCTGCTTTCTCTCTTTCTCTTAAAATTTTTTACACACTAATAAAATTTTTCACTGGTTAAACCTCTACTTTTTAAACAAAAATGTCTGATTTCAGCATCAAACCAACAAGTGAAGGTGCCAAGCTTGACGCAAGCGAATGGCCACTCTTGCTTAAGGATTACGACAAGCTTCTTGTGCGTTCCCAACACTACACACCAATTCCAGCAGGTTGTGCACCACTTTCCAGACCAATTGATCAGTACGTGAAGTCGGGTATCATCAACTTGGACAAGCCATCAAACCCTTCATCTCACGAAGTTGTTGCATGGATCAAGAGAATTCTCAGAGTGGAGAAGACCGGTCATTCAGGTACCTTGGATCCAAAGGTCACTGGTTGTTTGATTGTTTGTATTGACAGAGCTACCAGATTGGTCAAGTCTCAACAGGGAGCAGGTAAAGAGTACGTGTGTATTGTTAGACTTCACTCAGCCTTGGACGACGCCAAGGATATGTCTAAATCTTTGGAAAACTTAACTGGTGCTCTTTTCCAAAGACCTCCATTAATCTCTGCAGTCAAAAGACAATTGAGAGTCAGAACCATTTATGACTCCAAGCTCTTTGAATTCGATAACGAAAGAGGTCTCGGTGTGTTCTGGGCCTCCTGTGAAGCTGGTACCTATATGAGAACTCTCTGTGTTCATTTAGGTATGATTCTCGGTGTTGGTGGTCACATGCAAGAATTGAGAAGAGTGAGATCGGGTGCTCTTTGTGAATCCGACAATCTTGTGACTTTACATGATGTTCTTGATGCCCAATGGGTTTACGACAACTCCAGAGACGAATCTTACTTGAGAAAAATCATTATGCCACTTGAAACTTTACTGGTTGGTTACAAGAGAATTGTTGTGAAGGACTCTGCTGTGAATGCCGTGTGTTACGGTGCTAAGTTGATGATTCCAGGTTTGTTGAGATACGAAAACGGTATTGAATTATACGATGAAGTTGTTCTTATCACCACCAAGGGTGAAGCCATTGCTATTGGTATTGCCCAAATGTCCACTGTTGATCTTACCTCTTGTGATCACGGTATTGTTGCCAATGTCAAGAGATGTATAATGGAAAGAGACACTTATCCAAGAAGATGGGGTATGGGTCCAATTGCTATGAAGAAGAAACAAATGAAATCCGATGGTAAGCTCGATCAATACGGTAGAGTTAATGAAAACACTCCAGAAGATTGGAAGAAGGAATACGTTGCCAATGAAGATGTCAAGGCTCCTGCCATTCCAGCCGACAAATTAAAGGATCCTGAAGTCCAAAAGTCAAAGGGTTCTCTCTTTGCTGAGGAAAAGTCCGAAAAGAAGAGAAAGGCCGAAGACGACGGTGACGATGAAAAGGAAAAGAAGAAGGAAAAGAAGGAAAAGAAGGAGAAGAAGGAGAAGAAGGACAAAAAGGAGAAGAAGGAGAAGAAGGAAAAGAAGGAAAAGAAATCAAAGGATTGATTGAAATCCATTGTTAGAGACCATTATATTTGTATTTCCCGTGTTTATTTAATAAAGATTTAAGATCCCCATATGGCGAGCCGCACTGAAAAGAAAAAGGGCCAAGCTTTTCTACTCTACCTATAAACTTTTCATTGGCCTACTTTTAGCAGAACCAATGAGGCTTACCAATAATGTGTTTTCTGAAACCCCCCGGAAAGAGATGAGTAAGGTCAAGTTACAAACACAATAAATAATGCTATTAGTTAGCTCTTTAGCTTCACGCTCCTTACTCTCATTCTCTTCATTTCAGCTTAACCACCCTTCACACATTCATCTTTATCACCTAATCTGCTGAGCATTTTTTGAACAGCAATCCACCACAGAAATTTGATTTTTCTATGAGGCAAATCTCTCTCTTCTCAAGCCTTTTTATTAGTAAACAATTTAAAGCTAAGATGTCATGGGATGGTTTCAAAAAGGCTGTGAACAGAGCCGGTGGTGCTGTCTTGGTGAAAGCAGCAGACAAAGTGACTGACAAGGAATACGACATTGAAGAAAGAAGATACAAGGTGCTAGAAAGGGCTGGAAAGGAACTCCAGAAGGAAACCAAGGGTTATTTGGACTCTCTACGTGCAGTGACTGCAGCACAGGTGGGAATGGGTGAAACGGTGAACAATCTTTATGAAGATGCTAGGTTGCTAGGTGGTGTCAATATCGGTGGAATGTATCTACAAGCAGTTCAAGAATACGATAGCGAAACCGTTAAGCAATTGGATGGGCCATTCAGAGAAACGGTCTTGGATCCAATCACCAAGTTTGGAACATACTTCAATGAGATCAATGAGGCTATCAAGAAACGTGCACATAAAAAGCAAGATTACGAACAAGCGAAATCCAAAGTGAGAAGGTTGGTGGACAAGCCAGCAAAGGATGCTAGTAAGTTGCCAAGAGCAGAAAGAGAGTTGCAATTAGCCAAGGAGGTGTTTGACGACTTGAACGTGCAGCTGAAAACAGAAATCCCACAATTGATTGATCTCAGAGTTCCATACTTTGATCCCTCGTTTGAGGCCTTGGTTAAGATTCAAATGAGATTCTGTACCGAAGGTTATGCCCGTTTGGCGCAGATCCAACAATACCTGGACCCTACCACTAGAGACAGCTATGCCAATGGACAATTGGACGTTGAAATCGACCAATTGTTGGCGCAAATGAGACAATTGAATATCTGCGCATTAGGGATAAAATAGAATCATCTGCATTACGTGGGCATCGGTCCTGGGATAAAACATAAAATCATATTTGCATTATGTGGTCCTGGGTTCATTTCTTCATCTCTATCTCTGGTTTTGTATAAGTAATGTCTTTTTATATCACTCGATCACGTGATAGTCACGTGTCAATTGCATCACGTGACCCAGCTAATTTTTTTTTTTCAATCTCTCTTAAGCTTATCACGATTTCCTTCTGGAATCTTCTAGAAAAGACACTTTTAGATATATATACCAATTAGGCTGCCTTGAAAAGAAGTAGCAACTGTTTTATATTGAAGCTTATATTTCCAATTAATAAATAATGGTTAGAGAAACAAAGTTGTACGATCTCTTGGGCGTCTCATCCTCTGCGTCTGATAGTGAGATCAAAAAAGCATACAGAAAGCAAGCGTTGAAATATCATCCAGATAAACCAACAGGTGATGCTGAAAAGTTCAAGGAAGTGTCTGAAGCGTTCCAGATTCTTTCAGACGGGGATAAGAGACAAGTGTATGATGATTATGGTTTAGAAGCGGCTAGAGGAAATGCACCACAAAATCCATTTGGTAATGGTGGTTCCGGTATGGGCGGTGGTATGCCTGGTGGAGGTGCGGGATATCACAGTTTCTCGCAAGATGACGCATTCAACATGTTCAACCAGTTTGGTGGGTTTGAAAGCATGTTTGGTGGCGGCGGTATGGGAGGTGGTTCACCATTTGGTGGTATGGGAGGTGGTTCGCCGTTCGGTGGTATGGGCGGTGGTATGCCTAGACAGCAACAGCAGCGTCAGCCAGAGCCTGAAATTGTTGAGCTCAATGTCCCATGCTCACTGGAAGAACTCTATAACGGTGGTGTGAAGAAACTGAAGATAACAAGAAAGGGTCCTAGGGGAGAACCAGAATCTAAGATCTTTGAAATCAATTTGAAGCCAGGCTGGAAATCTGGTACTAAGATTACATACCCTAACGAAGGTGATTATAAAAACGGACAAAGACAAACGATCAGGCTCGTTTTAAGCGAAAAGAAACACGATTCTTTCACTAGACAAGATAACGATTTGCATGCTACGATACATTTATCATTTAAGGAGTCCTTGCTCGGGTACTCAAAGGAGTTCACTACTATATCCGGAAAGAAGTTGTTCCTCTCCAAATCAACACCAACCCAGCCGGGGTCCAAGGACACATATCCAAATCAAGGTATGCCAATTAGCAAACAGCCTGGTCAATACGGTAATTTGATTTTGACTTACAAAATAGATTATCCATTATACTTATCACCAGAACAAAAGAACGCGGTCAGCCAACTCTTCTAAACACATGTCATGTCCATACTATGATTCTTTCAAACCTTTTGTATCATTTATATTAATAACTAATTTAGTGCAATGAACTCCCTCCTTGAGCATTTCAAAGCTCTTGTTGATCGAATTGAGGCCATCTGGTAGGATGGTGAGTGGTGCTGAGACAATAGTGCCATCGTTGACAAGTTTGTTAACAACTTTCCAATACTTCTTATGAGCTTCAACCAATGCAGGATCTGTTTCCAAAACCATCCCATTCAACAATTGGTCTTTACCCATCGCCAAATAAACCAAACTACCACTCACATTGACATTGGGCTTTGGATTTTTCAATTGTTCAGCATGTAATGCCAAAAGATCGTTCAAATACGCATCACCTTTGGTTCGCAAAACATCGTTGGCAATGTTGAAGGTGGTTTCGTTGCTAACGGTGTCAAAAGAATACTTGATGTTATTGTGTGAAACCCTTTTCACTTGGTCCACAATGTCAGCGGCCTTGTAATCAACGACATGATCAGCTCCTAACTGTTTTAAATACGAAGCGTATTTGGGATTGGAGCTGGTGACCACGCTCAAGCCGTACATTTTCTTTGCAATTTGAATAGCCTGAATTCCAGTAGCACCAGAACCACCCACAATGAAAACCCATTCGTTTGGATATCGAGACCCCGGAAGAAGCTTGAATTGATAAGCAAATGCCATACCGACGGTGCACAAGCCTAAATTGACTGCTGCCGCAGTTTGAAACGTAGTTACAGGTCCTCCCTCAGTACCATCAGTCAATTTGGCGTGCCTTAACGTGGTGATTGTGTCGTAGACCGCATATTCTTGGAAACTACCAGCATATTTATCATTGGAATAGCCACCATGGCTGAAGCCGGACACGTAATCGCCGACTTTGAAATCTCTCACATTGGGGCCCACGGCCGTGACAATACCACTAGAGTCCGAACCTAAAACATCACCTTCCTCACCCCAGTTAAAGACAAAATGCTTCCAATCAGTTGGATTGACAGCTCCCGATTTTATCTGAACCTGGATTTGGTCCACACCTGGCGTCTGGATCGGGACTCTTTCCAAAACAGCATTTCCTTTCTCGTCATAAACAGCAGCTAGCGACATTTCAAAACAATTCAGCGCTATATAATAAGGAAATGGCCTATCCTAGCAAGTACGGAGACATTATGTCATATGCTCATGAAGAGTCGGTGAAGACCTGAAAAATACGAGGCGCATATTGTCACGTTATGTGTCACGTGACATGATTGGATTCATTTTTCTTCAACCCTCACAACACAGGAAAACTAGCAGTGAATCACTTGATTTACTGTGATCATGAGTGTTATTTTAGCGAGTGCCGGGTATGACCACACGATTCGGTTTTGGGAGGCGCTTACTGGCGTTTGTTCAAGGACAATTCCTCACGATGACTCGCAAGTGAACAGATTGGACATCACGCTGGACAAGAGATTGGCTGTCGCTGCTGGTGGCGGAGGCCATGTTCGTGTGTACGATGTTTCCTCAGGGGTGTTGGCTTTGGAGTTCACCAAGCACCAAGGTAACGTTACCAGCATTTCAATGCCTCAGGACCACAGATGGGTGGCGTCCTGCGGTGAGGATTCGACTATCAGAGTCTGGGATCTGAGAACCGGTAACGTGGAAAGACAAATGGAACTGGGAGGTGCATGTGTGAACGAGGTTTGTGTCCATCCTAATCAGGGTGAAATCGTCAGCTGTGACGCGAGCGGAGGAATTACAGTTTGGGATCTTGGCGATAACAAGGCCGTGAGTAAGATCAATTTACAGCAGGACGATGAGCCTTTCCAGAGCATCAGTTTGAGCTCTGATGGTCAATTTGCAATAGGTGGTACTCAGCATGGTTCCGTATACAAATGGGATATGGCCAGCGAAGAATTCGAACTGCATTGGGATGCTACAAGCGAATCGAAGCCGCTGACAAGAGTGGTCGTCTCCAGCGATGGTAAGCATGTGGCTACTTGCTCTGCAGACAGAACAGCACGTGTGTGGTCCACTAGCGGCGAGTTAGAAACCACCTTAGCTAGTCCACATCAAAGATGGGTCTGGGATTGCTCTTTTTCTGCAGATAGCGCGTATCTGGTCACAGCATGCTCTGACCACTATGTGCGTTTGTGGGATTTGTCTTCAAACGAGACTGTGAGACAATACAATGGCCATTCTAAAGGTGTCATATCAGTTGCACTCAACGACATTTGATTTTGTCGCAAAATTTTTCATTCCTATTGTTACTGTTTTCATTATCGTTTTTGAATGCTAAAATTGGGGCAACTGGACAGTCATCGTCATGTGGTATGGTCATTGTACAGGACGCTAGTTAGAAATGCTTTGCATGTGCCCGTTGGGCGTAAAGATAAGTTTCAGCTCTTGTTGAAGATCAGACGGCGATTTAGAACTCAAAGTGGGAATACCAATGGTGAATTGGTGAAAAGGAACGTCTTAGATGGAATCCAGCTCAATGATATGGTGATCGCTTGTTATAAAAATGGTATCAGTGATGAGTTAGCCAAATTCATCAACAAAACCCACTTCAAAAACCAACAGAAACTGCAACAGCTTCAACATCAACAAACTTTGTCCTCCAGTTCACAGCCCATTCTGGATGCTTGTGTGAAATCACATTTGATCCCTCATAAGATTTTTTTAAGAACTGCAGAACTTCGACCTTATAAAACCAAACACGATCCAAAATACGTGGAAGAAATCCTACCATCAATTATCAAATACAGTCAACAAAGTGCATATTTGAAAAAATTAGAAGCTAAGCTTAGTAAACCTGAAACAACGGCGCGTTTGCATATGGTAAATGGGACTTCCAATAAAATTTACATCATCAAGGCTCCCTGGAATGAAGATTTGAAAACAGAAAGTGGTAAATGGATGGCACATGTGCGAACGACGTACGACTCCTCTGTAACTCAGCTGAATCAAATTCAGGCTCATAAGAATGAATATAGCAAGCTATATGAAATGGAGTCAAAGTGGGATGAAGAGCTCGGACTAAATGACGATGGTGAAGACTGGTCAAATGGGGTGAGAATTGCTGAGATCAGTGTGAAGGAAGAAATTTCCAAAGTTAATAAAATAGTAGACACTTTCAATAGGAAACAGCTTCTCATCTACAACAAACTCAAGCCTGAATTTGACTCAGTGCATATCAAATCAAAGGAAAACTTGAATCGGTTACTAAAAGTTAAAGAGGAATTGCAAGTAGGCGCATTTACAGACGTCTGCCCTGATCGTGACTTGGGCAAACTGTTAATCCAACATCAATTCAGAGACCCAACAAGGGCTAAGTGATGATAAATACTATAAGTTCAAGTTCATTGTTGTATCCTGGATTCATTGTATACACGTTTTAATAAAATTAGAGTAGCATATATCATAAACAGACGCACAAATCGCATGCTAGTCTTACACTTTACAAGACTACGTTGTTGAGATCGTTCATAACGTCATCCAAATGTTCATCCAACAATCTAATTCCCGACTCAACACTGTCTTCAACAAACCATTCCTTATTCAAATCGATCCGCATAAACAAAGCCTCTGCACTGAGTTGACCCTTGTAAAATTCTGAACATTGGTAGTGTTGTTTGCAACAGTACCCAGTTTTATAAAACCCCGAAAGCTTCACCTTAGTTGATAAATTATCATTGGTAACTTTTATGTCATTGGTATGGACATCGCAATGAGGATATCCACAAAGTTTATTTGAGTTTCTCTCTATTATCAAATCTTCATATGCCTTTGTACTAAGATATCTTGCCAGCAATTTGAGTGTGTTTGTATCACATTTACAATCCATCAACAACTCAATGAATTTGAAGGTCAAAGTGTTCGCTTCACGAGGTGTCAATAATGGTTTCGTGATCATTGGCCCCATAATCACCGCAATGTCACTTGTTGTAATCTCTGTCATTGGTTTAAACGCTATTTCCTATATTGGCATTATAAAGAAGAGAAAAAAGGTTATAGAGAAGAATAACGGATGTATGATTTTGAGATCGAATGGCAAGCCGAGGGTGTTTTGATGGTGTCAGTCAATAGATATCCTGCTTTGAAAGCACATGGAAGTTTTAGAATCGTCTTTTATTGGGTCTGAAAAGAGTAAAAGGATGTCCATTAGTGATTGGTCACGTGACCAGAAAGCAATATAGAGATTTCAATCAACTTTTCATAGAACCGCATGCATGCACATACACGCACCGTGTATTCTCATCTCCACCTTATTTCAATACAGGAATGTCGGGCTTTAAACTAATAAATATAAATATATAATCTTAAAATTGAATAATCATCAAGAGCAATATGGAGGATGCTTATAAGTCGTCTCTGGTGATCTTTCTAACATCAAGAGGCTTTTCTAACAAAGTCTTTGGACCGTTGAAAGGTTCGCAAGATTCTCTTCTGAGAGTACCAGCCTTTGGAGGCTTGCCAGCCTTGAAAGCGTC
This sequence comes from Saturnispora bothae, assembly GCA_030462855.1. Classification (NCBI taxonomy): domain Eukaryota; kingdom Fungi; phylum Ascomycota; class Pichiomycetes; order Pichiales; family Pichiaceae; genus Saturnispora; species Saturnispora bothae. The sequence continues at coordinate 226,150 of JAKVQQ010000013.1, read as the reverse complement.
TAAAATCTTCTCCACCTCTTCCTTTGTTTGTAAATCTTCGTAGAAATCGTCATTGACTTGGATCATTGGGGCATTTGAACAAGCACCAAGACATTCAACTTCTTCAATCGAGAAAAGACCGTCCTTGGTGGTCTCACCCGGCTTAATGCCTAACTTGGCAACCACAGTGTCCATGACTTGGTCAGAGTTACATAATTGACATGGGGTGGTGGTACAGACTTGGACGTGATATTTACCAACTGGTTTCCTTTGGTACATAGTATAGAAGGTGGCGACTTCGTAAACTCTCATTGGAGGCATATCGAGCATCTTGGCAACGTAATTCATTGCTGAAATGGAGGTGAACCCGATTTGTCTTTGTGCCAAATCTAAGAGAGGCATACAAGCACCCTTCTTGTATTGTGGTGGGTATTTCTTGAGAATAACTTGGGCTCTATCCAAGTTCTCCTTGGTGAATTCAAATGGTTGTTCTTGATTGTTTTGTGGAGTGTCTCTGTGAACACCGATAATCGAGGAAGCTCTTAAGGGAGTGGAAACAAAGGATCTTCTTCCCAATGCAGCGAATCTAGCTATCTTCATCATCTTTAAATTCCACTGACAATTGTTGATTTACAAAAGTTGATGTTTCTATTGGTTGAATGAAGAAAAAATTTAAACACCCCCCAAAATGCAGACGGTAGAAACACCCGTGCACCGTCTGAAGTTTGAAAAAATGCTCAGCACGAGATCTTATTTGGTTAGCTGGTGAACTTTCTGGAACGATATTAAACTCTACAAATATTAAACAATGGAATACGTATGGTCGGCCTACAACTTGGCTTCTCTCTTAGATTTCTTCACAGCTGCGTCCAAGTCACCAATCAAATCGTTGATGTCTTCGATACCAACACAGAGTCTGATCAAATCTTCAGGGAATTCTCTTTGGGCTCTGACCTTTGGATCGATTGAGGCGTGGGACATCTTACCAGGAAGAGAGATGAGAGAGTTGACTGCACCAAAAGAAACAGTGGTACCGAAAAGCTTGGTGTTATCAACGATCTTGGAAGAAAGATCGACAGATCCAGTTTCGAAACTCAAGACAGCACCAGCGCCTCTGGCTTGAGAATGGTGGAGAGTGTATTGAGGATGAGACTTGAGACCGGTGTATCTAACCTTGAAACCCTGTTTTTCCAACCACACGGCCAACTTCATGGCGTTTTCTTGTTGTCTTTCGACTCTGATGGACAAGGTTTTCAAACCTCTTAGGAGTAACCAGGAGTCAAATGGTGCTAAACCAGACCCGGTGGCGTTGATGACGTAGAAAAGTTTGTCGAAAAGCGCCTTGTTGTTAGTGGCCAAAACACCGGCCATGATATCGTGGTGACCGTTGAGGTATTTGGTGGCTGACTCGTACTGGATGTCGCATCCCAAGTCCAATGGGTTCATCAATACCGGTGACATCATGGTGTTGTCAAAAATGACCACACACTCTGGGTTTTGTTTGTGTGCATGGTCGCAGATAGCTCTGACGTCGATGACGTTCATCAATGGGTTGGTTGGTGATTCTAAGAGGACCATCTTGGTGTTTTTGGAAATTGTTTTCTTCATCAAGGCCAAGTTCGTGGTGTCCACTTGTTTCAACTGGACTTGGTGCTTGTTCTTGGCAAACTGCAAGAGTCTGTCGGAACCACCGTAGAGATCTTCACCGGCAATAATCTCCTCGCCGGGACCCAAGTTGGACACAATCACGTCCAAGCACGCCATACCAGAGTTCACTGCCAGTGTGTACTTAGCGCCCATGATCGAAGCGAGAGTCGCCTGCAATGTGGTTCTTGTAGGATTACCAGATCTCGTATAGTCGTATGGGCCCTGTTCGTCCAGAGAAACGGATTTGAACGTAGTAGAAGCATAAATAGGAGGTACAGATGCCAAATGAGAGTCCTTGTGGTGTGCAGCAACCACTTTAGTGTTAAGATGAACCATTTTATTGTCCTTACTTGAAAAGAAAGATAGTGCCAAATAAATCAGTCACTTTATATGCACTGCCGCGATTTTAAACGCCACACTTCAAATCCTATCAGATATGCTCAGCACGGTTTTTGAATTTGTGACTTGAATGGTTCTCTTCTTTTGGCAATGCTGCAGCGGATGCACACGCAAAGCGGATATCAAGCATTGGAAAATTTATGATTGTGAGATGCATGCAAAAGAAAGCGGGCCAGAGATCAACAACAGCCTCCACAAGCCCATTGCCAGCAAGAGGACTTGACTTCCGCTTCTTCGTCGTGGGCATTAGCAGAGGTCTCGAGCAAGCGCGTACGCTCGTTGAGAGCCTTGGCCGTCTTTTTCTGGCCATTGCCTGACTGATATGACATTTTGCGCGCGGTACCACTCACTTCACGCTTGTTGACTCCAGATCCGTAGCCGTTGAGATTGATCTTCTTGTTGGTGGACCAGGACCAGCCCTTACCGTGGTTGAGGGCCATCCAGTCGTACTTGTATGTGCTGGGGTGGTCCTCGATCACTTGTTCGAAGAGACGAATCAAATACCGGTAATCAGGTTCCTGGTCGAACTTCAACTCTCTGACGTAAGTCATGTATTCGGCAAACTGATGGGGAACATTGGCACAAAGATCCTGAACCGGGATCTTCTGTTTACGCTCGCCAATCTTCTCGTACTTGAGCTTGTTCGTCTGTGCCTTGAGACCTTGCCACGGTAGTTCACCCTTGAGAAAGTAAATAAAGACGTGGCCCATGGATTCGAGATCGTCGCGTCGCGACTGCTCTCTGCCAAGATGGGTGTTGATCGACATGTATCTTGCTGTGCCACTCAAGCTCTTGCGCTCCTTGTAAGGGATGTGGGCCAACGTTTTAGGGTCTCTGTATTGTTTGACCATTCCGTAATCCACAAGGTAAATGTTGTTATCGTCATTGGAGGCACCAATGAGAAAGTTGTCAGGCTTGATGTCCCGATAAATGAGATTGTTCTCATGAAGAAACTGAATACGTGCTATCATCTGAATTGCGATTCTGGCCACAGTGGAACTGCTGAACTTCCTATCACACCATGCAAACAAATCCTCCAACGACGGACCAAGCAATTGAATGATCAGAATGTTGTAGTAACCCTCCTGACCAAAGTAGTACACCTTAGGTATCCCCTCAACCGAAATAAACTTGTGGCCCGGGTCAGACTCGCCATTCGACTTCACATAGCGGCTAACTTGCGTGTTTAGAAGCTTGTAAGCCTTGAATTCCTCCTTCAATTGCGGGGCCTCTGATTTACGCGACTCAAACTTGATGGCCACGGGGTGGTTCGCGTGCATTAGGTCGTAGCCTTTGAAAATGATGCCAAAGGACCCCTCACCAATCTTCTGTGCGATCTGGTAGTGCGAAGCAATGATGTTACGACTACTGGTGTGATTCTGCGGTGTAGTGGATCTAGCTGTCGCACTTGTACTGCGTTGTGTGCTCGAACCCTCCGACATTAATGAATAAAATAGACGTGTTGTTGATGATTATTGGAATTTCAACATGTTTGAATTTTATGGCTTAATAAACCTAGGTTTTTATTAAAATTATATAAACTTTAAACAGAGCACAGAGAAAGGACAATGAGCTAAGGGGAGAATAGTAGAGCGTTTACTTTCTCTTCTTGTTCTTTTTCTTGTTCTTTTTCTTTGAAGAGCCCGCGTTCGAGGAGGTTGGGGCCGGGGTTTTGTCGGTCTGTTCGGTGGTTTCTGAAGGGTCTTCGGTGTTTTCAGTTGTTTCAGCTGGTTCTTCAGTAGTTTCTTCAGTAGTTTCTTCAGCTGGTTCTTCAGTAGTTTCTTCAGTAGTTTCTTTAGTAGTTTCTTCAGCTGGTTCTTCAGTGGTTTCTTCAGCTGGTTCTTCAGTGGTTTCTTCAGTGGTTTCTTCAGCTGGTTCTTCAGTGGTTTCTTCAGCTGGTTCTTCAGTGGTTTCTTCAGTGGTTTCTTCAGCTGGTTCTTCAGTGGTTTCTTCAGCTGGTTCTTCAGTGGTTTCTTCAGTGGTTTCTTCAGCTGGTTCTTCAGTGGTTTCTTCAGCTGGTTCTTCAGTGGTTTCTTCAGTGGTTTCTTCAGCTGGTTCTTCAGTGGTTTCTTCAGCTGGTTCTTCAGTGGTTTCTTCAACTGGTTCTTCAACTGGTTCTTCAGTGGTTTCTTCAACTGGTTCCTCAACTGGTTCCTCAACTGGTTCTTCAGTAGCTTCAGCAACTTCTTCAACCGCCTTAGCTTCCTCAACCGGTTCCTCAGTAGCTTCAGCAACTTCTTCAACCGCCTTAGCTTCCTCAACTGGCTCTTCAACCGCCTTGGCCTCTTCCTCAACTGGCTTAACTTCCTCAACAGAAACAACGTCATCTTCATCAATCACAAAAGAATCATTGTTGCTGGTCAATGCTGGCGCAATTGGAGTCTTGTTTTCCTCTAAAACTTCCTTGTGGGTGTCAGCAATTGGTGAAATCAAATTCTCCTTTGGTAATTCAGAAGCAGCAAGCGTTTCTTCAACTTGCTTCACTGGAACAACAGTTTCCTTAGAAACTCTCTTGGAATCAATCAAATCAGTGTCCTTAACTTCTGGTTCTTCGTCAATCTTGTAATTAGCATCGAATTCCTTGGCCTTTTGAATAGATGCAGCCTTTAAGACATCAAAATAGTTCACGTTTTCACCCTTGGAATCAACATAAACTAAATCTTCGTCTTCGGTTACTTCAAATCTACCTGCTTCCAAATTGTTGAATAAATCATTCAAAAATTCACCAAACGAGTTCGCAACAACATACTTCACATCGTATTCTCTACCAAACAAAATGATTTGACCAACTGTACCCTTTGGACCTGGTGCTAAGTCAATACCAATGTTGTTACCAACATTGTCCTTTGCAATTGGAATCCACTTCGCATTGTAGTAGACAGGGTCGACGTATTCTGGTGGACAAGATTTTTGCACGCTCTTAGCAGATCCAAGCTTGTGGTCTTCTTGTAAGTTCAACATCTTCCTCCAGATGTTGGTTTCCGCTGCAATACTTTCCAAGTCCAACAATGGATAGCCATAAATCAAACCTCTAAGTTTACCCATAGAAACTTGACCATCTCTCAATTGGTATGATTCTCTCACATCATAAGGTAAAACAACATCCAAATCAGATTCAAACGCATTCAAATCGTTACCCGTAGCACCATCGGCTAAGTCATCCCCCAATTCTGGAAATTCTCTCTCCAACCAGTTTTCAATCTTGTCCCATAATTCAGCAATGTTCACAACTTCATGGCCTTCTTGATAATCTCTCAACTCAATTTGTGAATCATTCTGAAGCTTAGAGCGTAATCCTGGCTTGTATGGCCCTCTAGGGTTGGAATTCGCGTTCAATGACGTGGTGGAATTGTTGTTCGCCAAGTTCATCTGGGACGAATTTCTCGTTCTGTTAAGCGGAGAGGCTGAAACTGATGGCTTAGTCTTAGCCTTGTCGCCGTACTGTGCGTAATGGTCCTTAGTCGTGATATTGTGGACAAACTCCTTGATGTTTTTAAAGAATCCCATACTTTGATCTAAATAAAGACGTATGCAAACAGGGCCATATTCGGAGAGAGAAAAAAAAAATTTCAACCATTTTTGACGTTGGGGCTTATTGCGGCTGTTTTCTTTTTGAAAACATTGAATTCAGTGATTTTGGTGCTGGTGCATGTTCGAGCTCCACAATGTCTGGCTTCTGTGATTTTCCCGCTTTTTCGTAATTTTCGCTATTTTTCCATCTTTCTACTGTTGATTTAGACCCACTTTTCACGTTAGCAGGTACTTGCTCAGCACAGGAAGAGGTGTGAGATTTTGGTTTTTCACGTCTGAACACCACTGGGCCTGTATTTGTCAATGGTTCTTGTTTTTCCCCAGTTTGCGAAATTGGTTGAGTGTCTCCGCCGCTTTTGATTTGGGATTTCACTTCCTTTACTAGTGCTCTAAACTTGTTATTGATAGTATTTTGCTGTAGAACAAATTCGTCCTTTTGGTCCTCGCTGATTGTCATTTGCGAAAGCATCTCATTGTACTCTCTGCTCTCGTTGTCAATGAAAGAAACTAGCAGGTTCTTGTTTTCCCCAGTGATATACTCGTTCAGAGTCTCTGTAAATTGGCTTTTGTCAAACATCACCAAATCATCATCATTTAGCTTGTTCTTGAGAATCTCAATGATGACATTGGAGTCTTCTGCTCTTTTAAAATCGCCATCAGCATGCAACTCATCTTCCTCCGTTTCACTGCCATTACCTTCTGTTCTCTTTTTCAAAATGTCAGTCCGCTTCTGTCTCTTATGGTACATCACAACATCGTTGACGTTGGCAACTTTGCCAACAAATCTATTGGAGAAAAAACGGGGATTCTCAACCTCATACCCCCCGGAATAGTCGACTTTGAGCCGGATCAACGGTAGGGGGATGTCAGATTCGGTTAATATTCCATCTTCCAGCAGCTCTTTGTTCTGCGACTTCCACATTTCGTTGGCCTTCTTAATCATTAGATTGACTTGAATCATGAGAAAGTTCAAAACGTCGCCCTTGTTCGAGCTGGACGGTTCGATCCTTGAGTCTTCCTTCAATGAAACCTCGTGCATCACAAACGGTCTGACCGTCTTCAGTCTGATTGGCTTGAGAGAAAAGTCCTTACCTTTGACGCTTATAACGAAAACGTTCTTGGGGCCAGTCTCGCTCGAGCTCAATGAAGTTGCAATCGATGATCCCGCTTGTAGTATGTTAGTTCCTGTGATGTCGTTCAAATACGCCGTAGGCATGCAATCGTGCTCATGACCCCAGAGAACAAAGTCTAAAAATGATGGCAAGCTGGTTTCTTCAAGAACTTTAACCCCTGGCCTTCTGACATGATTCTGATGGATACACATGAGATTGAACCAATTTACTTGGCCATTTCCGTCTTCCATATCAGGTTCCATGAATTCTAAATCTCCTGTTGCCATCGTTTTCATTAATCTTTCCTCCCTCACGCTTGGTAGCCCATACAAGGCCAAATTGGTACAGCCTTTGTTGAAAAGTAATGGGTAGATTTGAATAGACTCATTGTCTGGTACTTTACCAAAGTGATTAAGTAATCCAGAAACACCTAGCAAATCCAACGGTGAAAGCATCGCATCACCTGTAGCATCATCGTGATTCCCACTGATAGAGTACATTGGCATTCCAACATTGATATTAGCATCATATTCTCCAGGATAATCAAAGTGTCGAGTTGCTATCGAATTTCCTGGATCCGATAACAATTTGTATTCAATTGGCTTACCACTCCAGCAATATTGTCTCAATAATCGCATAACATGATAATAAGATTTTTTGCTAGGTGTGTTTATATGAAAGAGATCACCTCCTTGAACCATCATATCCACATCTTCATCCTGTGCAATTTGTAAGATTTCTTGAAACGTCTGCCAAGAATCGTCTCCACGGATGGGGTCGTTTTCCATGTACCCAACATGGTTATCTGTGGTCAGAAGTATCCTAAAAGTGTCTGGACCTGCTTCAATGTGCTCCAATTGTACCATTTATATGTACAGTTCAAACGCTTTAGGCGCTAAACGAAGAGTGCTTGAAAAATCTTGAAAATGGCGTCTCATTGTGCTCATGATTCAAAAACTATATAGAACTCTTAATAAGCTATCAAATGGGGAAGTGTTATTTCAATCTGGATAATACACCAAATCCCTTGACAAAATTGTGATTCTTTTAAATAAACGTCTCCATTCCAAAGGATCTCCAATTTTTCTAATGAACTCGATCTTTTTGGCTTCCAAATTGTCAGCCATGTTACCAACAGTGATTTCACCAACTAATGCACTATTGTTATCATCGATAAAATTAACTGGAAATCTCACAATTCCCTTATAATCATCATTCTTTCTTACTTGAGAAGCAATGGACTTAATCTCCAAATCTAAATCAGCATCATAAATGTTCAGCTGCTTAAGCACTTCGATCAACAAGGACATGATATCTTCCATGGATGCAAAAGAAAAAAACCTTGTCATTCTATCGGCATACAGCTCTGGGTTCTTTCTCATGTCCCGTGTATGCTTCTCTAACTGATCATCGATCATCTTTTCTCTTTCTTCCATGTCCATTGATTCCTTCTTGCAGAACTGCAAAATGGCAGGATCCATTGCTATCAAATCTAGCTCCCTCTGATATAGGCCTCCAGTACTGGATTTCTTCAGCTTTTGTCTCTTTGTGGCTGAGGAATATTCGATTTGAGACATTGTGTAATTCTCAATGTGTAACTTGGAAGGTTTCAAATCGTCAACAATTTGCATTGGTGGCTGGGTATCTAAATGTATTCTTCCACTCTCTCTGGCTTGGGAATATTGTGTGGCTTTTTCAAACTCCGTGTCTGACAAGTTAATGTACAGATTGACCATTAATCGGGCAGCTAATTTCTTAGGATTGATACAAAGTCCCTTATCATTTAGCAAGCCGTATTGCTTTTTCATCCAGTTGGAATCCTTTATCTGGGAAATTCTGTATCTGTTTGCTACATCTGGGTTCAAAATCTTCTTGATCATTGCAAGAGACGCTAAATCTAACTTGGACCAACCTCCACTGAAAAGCGCTCCCTTTTGAGTGACAAATTCAGTATAATCTGGATCAGTATCAATAGAAGGCATTTCCCAAGCAATTTTCCCCGTTAGTAGAACATAAAGAACAATCCCACAAGACCAAATGTCCGCCATTTCCGCATCATACGAGCCTTCGACAATTTCAGGTGCAACATATGGTGGAGAACCACACATGTCTTTACTTAATCGTTTAGGACCACTACCCTTTCGAAAAACTGTGGCCAGACCAAAATCGGTGATCTTCAAATTACCATTTTGACTTAAAACTAAGTTCTCTGGTTTGATATCTCTATGAGCAACACCCTTACTATGAATGAACTCGATCGCATTGATCAACTGTGAGAAATAAAAGTGGGCCACACCAATATCAACACCAATATCTGGTTCGATCTTTTCAAACAATTCACCTTGATGACCCAGCTCCAAGATCAACCAACTCCATGGTTCTTTAAACGAGAAATCCAGCATCTTTATAATATTGGGATGTTTGGAAACTTCTCTGTGAATGTAAGCTTCCTTAGCAATCTGCTGAATCGTAACACCTTTCTCTTTAGCCATGGGTAAGTAGATGTATTTAACTGCAACAAAATTCACCGCACTCTTTTGACTTCCAGTTGATGCTTCTTGTGAATACTGACCAAATTTAACAATCCCGAATCCACCATGCCCGATAGTGGTAGTTGTAGTCAAGTTGGGTATTTCCGGTAAAGATTCCAGCTCTGAGAGCTTCTGCGATTGGGAATATACAACCATCTTTGACTTCGGATCAAACTCTAGTGTATGGAAAATGGTAAACAGAAAACCAAAATATCATTCGGCGGTTCGAACTTGGAACAGACAAAAAATGGTTTTGACCATTAAGCTAATTGAAAAAATTTTGCCTCACAAAAATATGGCTTTCTATGGAGTGCCAAAGAAAAAATTAGAATTTACTAAAAATACATGATTTGGTCATTAATATGATGTTTTTTTAATTGAATCTTGCATTATGAAATTTAAAATATACTCATTGCCACATGTACAAAAAAGTATAGCGAAAAACTAACTTTTGAAAGAGTTATAATTTTCTTTTTATTTTTCTCAATTCTCAGATATTTCAATTCTTGAATTGGAATTACTTTTGTTTTGTAATAATGTTTTTTTTTAGATTTAATCGTTTTTGAACTAAGTTGGTTCTTCCCTAGTCAATGCAAATACTTCAAAATGAATGCAATAAATGAGAAAATGTCTTTGACATTTACATTTACTAAGATATAAATCACTGATATCAAAATACAGATTTATGTAAAAAAGTCTTTTATGAAAGCACATCCAAAAGATCCACCACCCAACCTTTTTCTACAGGTCTATAAATTTTAACATCACCACCTTTCAATCTGCCTAAATCAATATCTGCTTCAGCAACCCTCTTGTCACCGTTGACATTTTGATGCACAACTTTTACTTTTTTCAACAAATCACCGCGATGACCCTCATTCACGTCCACAACAACAGAAGTATGATCAGGAGCACCATAAGTCATAGTCATAGTAGGATACTTGAAGAAACATGATCTGAATTGTAGAATATCACCTCTCTTAACAGTATCTGTAATTGCAGAAGGAATGACAACTTCGGGTTTGTCGCCAGTGGAAGCCTTGACAGTGTATAATAGTGCACCATGAATAAGACCAGAAGAAACAAAGGCATGCTTACCACATCCCTTTTCAAGTGCATCATGAGCCATAGTCCAACATTCACCATTGCCAACTTGTTGGCCCATTTTATTTTCACACCAAGAAGCAACATGTCCACCAAAGACGGCATGGCCTTTGGTCAATTGGTCTTTTGTGGCCAATGGAGGCGGAATAAATTTTAATTCCTGCGTTAGTGAGTCCAATGGCATTGGTGAATCATTCTTCCATGTCAATTTTAATTTAATGGTCGATAAATCCAATCCACGGAAAGCATATATTCTGAATTGTTTATCACCAATGAATCCAGCACTAACTTGACAGTTTAAGCCTTGAAAACATTGAGGCAATTTCATGACATCTGATTCAGCAAACCACAGACTTGTCAACTCTAAGTCTAATTCAGGTTCTTTCCATTTCGATGTCAAGATACCTCTGGATGGTGGGGCTACAGGCGCAGCTTTAGAACGAGTTGGTGGGGGCGAAGGTACAAACCTAGATTTCTTAGCTGGCACTCCTCTCGATGGTGGTACAGTTGGAGGAACAGAGGATCTTGGTGTCACTGGAGGTGGGGTTGAAAGTTTCGAACGAACTTCTGGCTTGAGCTCCTTCTTTGGTGGCACAGCGGGCTTTGTTTTCTTAGCCGCTTCTGGCTTCATCTTTTGGACCATTCCAGGCAATGGCTGTCCATTTATAGGATTAGGTGGAAGAGTGCGTCTTGGAATTTGAGTATCATTGTCGTCATCATCATCCTCACCATTTTGCTCAAATTCCGGAGCGACAGACTTTATACTTCTTGCTCTTTCTCTCCTAGCTCTGTAATATTCTTCTTCGTCATAATCTTCTCCTTCATGGTTAGCATCTGCTAAACTAGATGTAGAGTTTGAAATCTTATCTTTCCATTTGCTCAAACCAGACTTCGCTTGTTTAGCATAAGGATTTGACTTTTCCATAACTGTTTTGTAACCGACATTAGAATATTTCTTAGCAGAATCTAATAGAAGTGATGAATGCGAACGCAATGAACTTCTCCGACTGTCTTCCTTTTGATAATCGTCACTGTCGTTTTCATCACTATCAATTGAGTAACTAGAAGCAGACCGATGATGCGGTTTAGGTCTACCAGGAATATCTCTTCTCGCAGGTAAAGGAGGAGCTTCTTCATCATCTATTTCAGCATCACTATCACTACCAGGAAACTTCTTAGAATCTAATCTTGAAGGTTTTTTAGGACTCAAAAAACTAGGTCTTTCTTTGTCCTCATGACCTATTTTATGTGGAAATAGCATACCATTTCTCTTGGGAGGTCTAGCTGGAAGTTTTGGTGCCTCTTCTTCTTCTTCCTCATCATTATTAAAAACAGCAGGCTTTGCTGATGAATTTTTTGGAATGCTTTGCATGCCATCTTCTTCAGAAACAACCTTACGTGAAACTTCAGGCTTTATAGGCTTTTTTGGCACAAAAACAGGATTCTCCAATGGCTTTAATGGAGGAGGTAAGTTTCTTCTAACTGGAGGAGGAAACTTAGATGTAGAGCTGGTTGTTTTGAGGTGATTTTTCAGTTTATCATCAGTAATGGATTGATCATCTTCTGAGTCATCTTCCGAGTCCAGATTCGTCATAATGATTTGATTTCCAACTGGTTTTGGGTTATTCTTTGATCCGGTGATATTATCATCATGATTTGAAGTTGGACAAGCATTGAGATTCAAAGAAGCAATATCTGGCTTCTTTGCCAAAATCTTAGGTGGCACTTTGGGTTTTGGCTTCAATGGAGGTGGCGGTCCCTTGTTAGACATTGAAAAGTATAAGTAAAATGTTCACCAGCTTAGAGAGGTAGAATCCCGATTGGGAAATTTTCAGAAACGCTCAGCATAGTTCATGTAAACGATTAAAATCAACTATATAATAAATGTAATTTGAAGAAAAACTAATTAGGCTCAACATTGTATCTCATCTTGATACCCATCGCACCCAATTCACTGTCCAAATATTTCAAAACAAAAGGAATGGCAACAAGAGCAGTGTTACTACCACCAACATATTGTTTACCACTGGCATCTTCCCAAAGATCACCATTGGCGACAGCCTTACCTCTTGCAATTTCAGTGGCACAACGTCTACATCTAATGGTAGCACCACCACCAACTCTAGGAGCCGAGATTTGAGTACTCAGTAACCCACCACAATCCTTACAAACAGCAGCTTGAGTGTAATCTGAACAGTTCAACAATCTATCTTGTAATAAATATGAAGTACCATGACCAATAAGTGCATCTCTCTCCATTTCACCAACTCTAATACCACCATGTCTCTTTCTACCTTTAACAGGTTGCATAGTGAGGGTATTAACAGGACCTGTGGAACGAACTTGGAACTTATCATTAACCATGTGTCTCAATCTTTGGTAGTAAACAACACCAATGTAAATGTCAGCCCTCAATTCTTCACCAGTGGCACCAGAGTAGAGTGGCTCATTACCATGATAGTTGTAACCAGCAGCAGCTAATTGATCACCAAAGTAATCAGCTGGGGTATCAGATTCGGAGAATTTCCATGGAGTGGCATCTTGGGCAATACCATGTAAAGCACCAGCCTTACCAGCTAAAGATTCAACAAACATACCAATGGTCATACGAGATGGGAAAGCGTGTGGATTAATAATGACATCAGGTTGGATACCAGTCTCACTAAATGGCATATCAATTTGAGGCCATTTTCTTGAACAAACACCCTTTTGACCATGCCTTGAAGAAAATTTATCACCAATCAATGGTTGACGAGTAACTCTATATTTGATAGTCAAGTTTTGTAACTCTTCACTACCGTTTTCATTTGAAAGAAGCTTAACTTCTTCAATAAATGCAGGTTCTGATGAATGGTAAGTCTTAATTTTAGTTTTACCTAAAATTTCATCATAATATGCACAAATTGGATCACCTTCTTGCACAAAGGTACCAATGAATGGCAACCCATCTTCATCCAAGAAATTCTTCCACTCAGCTGGGTATTCATCAATACCAAAACCAAAGTGCTTGGTAATTGGAGAACCTCTAACCTTCTTGTCTTCCAAATCAACCTTTTCAACCTTGTAAACAACACCATAAGCAAACCCTCTTTCATCAGCTGATTTATTGATAATCATCGCATCATCCATATCATAACCTGTGTAAGAGATAACTGCAACAACTGCATTGGTACCATTAGGGAAATTGTCCATACCATATTCATCATATAAGTTAGCCTTAACAATAGGAGTTTGACCTGCTTGAAGCCTATAAAGCTTATTATCAGATCTGTGAACAAGAGCAACACCAGGGGTACCCATAGTTTGCTTACCCATTTGACATTGATACATATTTCTTGGAGATTGATTGAAATCAGAGAATGGGGTTAAGTTTGCCAAAATGGATAAGATGTTAGTTGGTGCAAATTCAACATGAGAGTGAACATTTGATTCAATTTCTGATGGAATAACAGCAATATTCATAAAGACTTGTTCAAATGGACCGACAATATCCTTCTTTTCTAGTGGTAAATATTTAACAGGTCTAATCATTCTAGCTCTACCACCGAACAAGTAAAGACCTGGATATTGACCATGGCCAGAAGGAGGAACGTAACCAACTTCCAAATCTAATGGAATACCATACTTTTCAGAATCTTCAACCTTCCAATATCTTAAAGTGTTGGCAACAACTAAACCTTCTTCATGAGTACAATAACCAATAATTTTACCATCTAATTGAACACAACAAGTGTTTGGACCAGCGATATTAGATGCAACACTTGGGTGTTGAACACCTAATTGGTATAACAAATTAGGGATCTTAGAGACATCAGATTCTTGAGTTTTAATTTCACATTTATGTGCCAAATGGTTTAATAAACCACAAGGAGAACCATCCGGAGTATGGACGGGGCATAAGAACCCCCAAGATTCTGGTAAAAGTTTACGGACAGTAGTAGTCTTCAATTGAGCAAAGAAAGAACCTCTATGGACCATTCTGAAATGTGAAATGAAACGATGGAAATTAATCTTTTCAGCAACAACTGTAAAACCAGAAACTTGTTGTAAATCTAACCCAGATTGAGAGACCAAGTTACCAGTTGAAAGGAAATATTGTAATTTTTGACCAATATTTTCATTCAATCTGGAGAAAACTCTTGACATGTATTTGCTGTCGTTGAAATTGACAGCAATACCTCTATTTAAATCTGCTCTAATTTGTAATTGGATATTTTGAATGTATTCTTGGATCTTTTCCTTAATGATCATACCATAAAGGAAACCACCTAATAAGATTTCTTGGTGTTGAGTGGCATCAGGTGAGTCAGGTGAACATTCACCACCAACAAGGGAGTATAATTTTCTAATCATGAATAATAACATTCTGAATTTGTCCTTTGGATCTTCCAAATGAACAAGAACAACTCTTTTCAAAACTTCTTCACCCACGTCGATGTCAGATTGATCAGCAGAAGCACCAAAAACAATTCTGAATTTGTTACCCAAGTATGCTAAAGCATCCTTGTTTGAATTAACCTTAAAAGTTTTGAAGGTTCTCAAGAGTAATTCCAAACGATCAGTCAAGAAAGAGTTTTCAACATCAGAACCCACAATACCATCGAAAATTTCTTTATCAGAAGTTTCTGTTAATGCTTTCAAAATTAAGATGACTGGAACTAAGTATTCATTCTTTCTCCATGAGAATCTAAAAGTAACGTTACCATTACTGAGATAATGCAAGACGTTAGTTTGAGAAGATTGATCAGGTCTAACAGATCTGATTTGAACACCGAAAGGAGTGTAAGAAGCACCTCTGTTACCGAAGGAAGGTCTGATGATGGCCATTGGATGGTTTCTTCTTTGAACAATCAACATTCTGATCAACTTTTCAATACCATTGACAATGAAATAACCACCTAATTCATCAGATTCTTCTCTCAATCTAACCAATTCAGAAGGAGGTAAACCATTCAAATGACACTTGTTTGAAGAGACCATGATTGGCAAATCACCGACATCTCTGACTTCTGAGATCTCATCACCATCATTCACAGACCAAGTTAATTTGATAGCCATCTTACCCTTGTAAGAAGTATGTCTTTCTCTACATTCTGAAGGATAAGTACGTCTATTGGTTGTTAATTTATCAAAGAACGGCACTTCTGGTTTAGAGATCTGGACGCCATCAACTCTGATTTTAAGTTTGTTGGGTCCGATCTTCATTGGGTCTGAGACATCGTAGATGGTCTTGGTACCAATATCTTTGACTGCAACATTGAGAAGACCACCGTCCGGACCCTGAGTGAGGGCATCGAAAGAGCCGACATGAGGCTTGACAGCCTCATAAAGTAATGGAAAATCACTCTTGTCCGTAGGAGGGTTTTTGAACCTCTTTTCCCTCTCCAATGTTCTGAATTGGGCTCTAGTCATTGGGATTTGTGAAGAAGAGAATGAAAATTTTGTTAAAAAATTAATAAAAATTTTTTTTAAGATGGAAAAAAAGATTTGATTTCATAATGCTCAGCGATAATTAAAAAAGAGTGTGGTATTTTCAGCGTTTACAACCAAAAAACCATAATGAAAACAATAGAAAGTTGCTTAGAATTAGTGAAATGTGGTTTTAAGGAAAAAACAGTTAAAAAAACCATTCCGGGATTGTAATATGGTAGAAAAACCATTAGCTGAGCAGCATTGAGGCCATTGAAATCACTCAAAAGACGCAATTGAAGTTCTAAAAAATTGGGTCTTGTTGCAATGGCCCAAAACAATTTACATGTGCTTTTCAATAGCTCATTTCCCACTCTTAAAACTTGAAAACAAAGAAAAAGTGACACCAAAAAAATTAAAAAAAATATAAAATAAGAAAAAAGCGTTTTGAACCAATTTTTAGCAAAATCCCACTCAATTCACACTCAATACACCAAAATAGTGAAATTCACCTCAGCCAGTTCAGTTAGATCTTCAAAACAACCGTTTACAGAAATTGCTGAGCATTACGTAAGCATCCCCATTTAGCTCGGATAATTCACATGGAAAAAAAAATTTGAATCTGAAAAATTTCCAATGAGTCAAAAGACATTGATTTCTTTCTGTTTTAAATAGCATGAAGATCACGGAGAAGCTGCAAACGGCACATGCGGGACCAGATAGTCCAGCAACTTTTTCTTTTGAATATTTCACTCCGAAAACCACACAAGGCGTGCAGAACTTGTACGACAGAATGGACAGAATGTACCATCTGAATCCTCTCTTCATCGATATCACATGGAACGCGGGCGGAAGATCCTCCTCTTTGACCAGCGACATGGTCAACACTACTTCCACGGTCTTGGGCTTGGAAACATGTATGCATTTGACCTGTACCAACATGCCTCTTTCATTGATCGACGAAGCTTTGCAGAGAGCCTATAACTCTGGTTGTCAAAACATTCTGGCCTTGAGAGGTGACCCTCCATTAGATGGTTCAGAGTCCACTGGTGACTTCAAATACGCCAAGGACTTGATTAAACACATCAGAGAAAAATACGGTGATTATTTCTGCATTGGTGTCGCTGCATACCCTGAAGGTCATCCTGAAGAACCTAACGACGACTTGACCTTGCAATATTTGATGGAAAAACAAGAAGCTGGCGGTGATTTCATTGTAACTCAAATGTTCTACGATGTCGACAACTTCATTGCGTGGGGCTCCAAGATTAAGGAAATGGGTATCACCATGCCAATCATTCCTGGAATCATGCCAATCTCAAACTATTCCGCTTTCTTGAGAAGAGCCAAGTGGAACGAGGTGGCCATTCCTCAAGAGTTCATCGACAGACTGGAGCCTATCAAGGACGACGATGCAGCTGTTCGTGAAGCGGGTTGTGAAATCATTGCTGGAATGTGTAAAAAGTTACTGGAATCCAAGGTTTGTAACCATTTGCACATGTACACCATGAACTTGGAAAAGTCTTCAACCATGATTCTCGAAAGACTCAACCTCATTCAAAAGCAAGACAAAAAGACCCATCACAAGGACGGTGAATTGAAGCCCTGGAGAAAATCTCTCAATCCATCTAGAGAACAAGAAAACATTAGACCTATTTTTTGGGCAAACAGAAAGTTTTCATACATCACTCGTACTGCCAACTGGGATGAGTTTCCTAATGGACGTTGGGGTGATTCGAGATCTCCAGCCTTTGGTTCTGTTGATTACGACCATGAAATAATCCGTCATTCACCATCCAAGGTTCTTGATCTTTGGGGTAACCCAACTTCGATTGAAGAATTGGGCCAACTGATTGTGAAATACTTGAAAAACGAAATCTCTTGCTTACCTTGGTCTGATTCTAAGATCACTAAAGAGTCCAATTCCATCATCGATGATTTGATCAAATTGAACTTCAATGGTGTTCTCACCGTCAACTCCCAACCAATGGTCAACGGTGCTTCAAGTACTGACCCTGTCTTTGGTTGGGGTCCTGCCAATGGTTATGTTTATCAAAAACAATATTTGGAATTCTTAATTCCAGTCACTAAGCTGAATGATTTGATCTCGAGAATCAACGTCGCTAACGAAGCCGAAGGCTACCAATGTTTGACGTACTATGCTACTGGATCAGCAGGATTCTGCGAATCCAACGTTGAAGATTCTCAATCAGTCATCAATGCTGTTACCTGGGGTTGTTTCCCTGGCTCCGAGGTCACTCAACCAACCATTGTCGAAAAGATCTCCTTCTTAGCTTGGAAGGATGAAATCTACGCCATCATCAAAAAATGGTCCACAGTTATTGCTTCTACTCCAGTTGGCGAAAAAGAAGAAGTCAACACCCAATCTAGTGAGTTTGTCGCCTCAATTGTTGACAATTACGCCCTTGTGAACATTGTTGACAATGATTACTTGCGCACTGGCGAAAGCAAGATTTTCAAGTTGTTTGAACGACTTTAAATCAATCCAATAAACCAATATTATAGATTATACAGACATCAACTGTCTTATACCACATTAACGAAAGAAATGATCAACATCCAATATTTTTTGCATTCTCTCTTCTTATATAACTCTTTTCTACTTCCTCAACGGATCTGTTTAATATTTATAATTTCATTAACATAATTACAAAATACTGGAATCTCTGATAAACACAGTACACTCAGCTATGGTGGGTTCATGTATTTTTTTTCATTAAAATTATTTTTCTCTATGATAATGTATACAACAACTTCTTTGTTTATTAGACAATGTTTATTTGTAGCATAACACAGACACCGACCGCCAATCCAGTGATATCGACGAAATCAAGACATCTTTTTGATGAAACTGCTTTAATGAACTATGTCAAATCTCATGGAATGGACCCAATTTCAAAGGATGCTATGACTTTAGATGATATACTGAAGATCAATCCATTAATACCTACAACCACAATCCAATCTAATCAGCTAGCACAGCAAACATCCATACCGACAATGTTGCAAGCTTTTCAGGACTCTTGGGATGCCCTTTCTTTAGAACTGTTCCATTTAAGATCAACTCTTGATCAAACAAGGAAAGATTTGTCATTGGCCTTATACAAGCAAGATGCTGCAGTTAGAGTGGCTGTTAAGGCTGAAAAAGAAAAAGAAGATCTTTTGAAGGCACTAGAAGCTTTGGGAGGATCCACAAATGGCGTTCAAGATTCAGTTGAAGGTGTTGATGCTAGTGAAATGCAAGGTCAAAATCTAGGTGTTTCGAATGATGAAATGAAGGAGTTTATCACAAAATTAGAAGACGAAAAAATGGTTTTACTCAGTAAGAACAAGGCTGACCGTAAATCAAACAAAACACTGTGTCCTGTTCAATCTTCCGACTATAAGTTGTCAGTGAAACTATCAGAAGATAAGATCTCTGAGATTCCAAGTGGCTTTAACAAATGTGTTGCTGAGATTTCAGGATCGCAATCACTCGTTCAACATTCTTCTGGACAAATTGAGTTATTAGAGCTTGTGGATGGAATCTTGAAATCCAATTTGATATTTGATTCTGACAACGCAGTTCCTCTCTGGCTCAATTCACATCCATACGCAGTCTCTTTGAAAGTGATCAAGAAGAAGGGGAGAGTCCCTAAGAAGGCAAAGAACAATCCATTACCACTTGTTCTTAATCTTGTTGACTTAGAAAATAAGAAAACGACATTCAATATCGATTTACAATTAATGGAAGGCGATTTTGTTGACACCATCAACCATCCCACACTGCCAAACTTTATGGTATTATTGAAAAACGAAATGGTCATGTGCCAATTATCTGAATCTTCAGTTGACATCATATACAGAGAGCCACTGGAAGTTGACCTAGTGGCAGGTGCTATTCACACTGAAGGGTTGTTATTTGCAAGGGCCCTATCGAATAACATTGTTGAGATTTTTGATTCTGCTACTAGGGATGTGGCGATGACCATCAACCCACCCTCATCGTTATCATCAGATGATCATATCAGATCTGTCCAATTTGCACCTAACGGGGCTCTGATTGCTATTGAATACGAATCTAAAATCGGTGTTTACAGTATTGTCAAAGACGAATTCCAAGGTCTCATTGACAAGTCAGATACACATGGGGTTTCAATGGATAAGTTCAGCTCTCTTATCGTTTCAGGTGATCAATACTCAGTTTATGATAAAGCTACAAAAACCTGGTTACCAATGGCATCTTACTGCTCCGATGAAAATATACAGTCAGCCAAATTCCTAGGGTATAACGAAAAATACTTCATCTTATGTGGAAAGGAAAACGGGATTCATTTAGCTGTTGGTGCTTAATTATAGTATAGAGTGTAATAAAAATAATATTTTATCGGTTACCTTGCCTTTTTACTTCGTATAGACGAAAGCCAATTTTCAAGCCTAGGCTTCCATCATTGCTAGAAAATATTGGAAGTATGATAGACCATAGATTTGAAGAAGCGGTATCTAAATTACCAAGAGAAATTCAAGACTTGATTATCCAAGATACCATAATTTCTAGTTGTTATCAGGATTTGATAGATTTTATTCTAAACTACCCAATATCAATCACTGAGTATCCGTCTCCGCCTTTGGAAGCAGCGGTATTACCTTGTGAAAGATTCAAATGCTCCACAGGGAGGGGGGCCAAAACGCATTCATCTTTCAATGTCATTTTCTTGAGACATGTCCTTGAACAGTTCGATTACATCATGGATTATGGGACTATTTGTCTCAATCTGAAGAATACAGAAATAAGAATGCGCTCAATTACCTTACAGTCCAGAGATGGGGTAAATTTGTTGAAATCTCTGGAAATATCGAATATTAAGAACATCAAATTGCGAATCAATCACCCATCTGGGTTACAAGAATCAATGAAAATTATGAAATTTACCAATGAGCTGAATTTGGATAATAAGCAAGCTCTGGAGTTCTATACCCGAAATGTTGAAATGTTTCCAGAGCTGAATGTTAAGGTTGGAGTACAATTGTGTGTTAGCAGTGTTGTTGAGATGCTAAGGTCGCAAAAGTTCAAGAACTTGAAGTCGGTCAATGTGTCAATTTACGATAAAGAAATCAATGAAAGTTTGATTCAAAACTTGAAAGATCTGATTCACATGGCACCCACCAATTTGATTTTCAATTGTCACGTCACATATCCATCTTTATCAGAGTTAACTCACTTAAACGAATCCCGTATTGAATCCAGTTCTTTAAAACTATTATCTGATTTTCACGAAACGCACAAGTCCAAATCAAGACTTTCCTACGAAGTCTTTTTGTTTTTTGTTGACACTTCACACCAGTTCACTGATTTTATCAACTGTAAAAAAGTTCACCAATTGTATGTTTGCCATCCGGGACCAAATACAACCGATTTCAAAGAATTGGATTGGTCCAGGTTCAACGGTCTCAAACAGATCCACGTCAAAGTTTTACATTTGTATCTTGGATATTTGACGGATTGTCTGCCCTCCAGCGTTCAAAGACTCAAGTTGAACTTTGGCTCATTCAGGAAAAATACTGAAGAAACACAGAGCAAATGGAAGGTGCCAAGCTCAATACTGGAACTGGAAATAGACACATTCCCCACGGGAGAAACACCCATGGAGTCTCTAATGAGCGCGTTGGATTGGTCTGATTCCCGTGTTAAGAAGTTATGTCTTTGTTGGAACAAAGTGTTTGACACTAGAGGCCACATGGTGATATTGGCAAAGAGCCTACCTGAATCTTTGGAGTTGTTGGACATTTCAGGGTGTGGATACGAAGTGGTTCTAATGTGTGACGAGTTACCAAACTTCGTACACAATCCAACCAAAAAAGTCTACTATTCAGGAGAATATGGATCTGTCATAATCAACAAGGGTGAGTTCCAATACCGAGTAGCATGGATGGGAAAAGCTTAGATTGCTAAGCCAACATGATGATACGCACTTATAAATATATACTTAGATATACATACATAGTTGACACTAAAGTAATGTGATTGATTCTTTCAAGTCGATTTCTCCGTAAAGAAGCGGACCCACGTATGGTTGAATGTTGTAAGCCAACTTGAAATGACCCTCACGCCCCGAAAGTTTTGGATTGAAATCCCACACCGAGTATTTGGACTTCATCCCAGTTTCTTCAAGATACGCCTGTTCACCAGTGAAAATATGGTCCCAGATGACCATTCTACTTTCACCAGGCTGAGTTGAGGCAAAGTTACCACCAAGAACACGAGTTCCAAGCTTGTAAACCCCGTCCCGTGCCCTCTCAGTAGTATTGAAAACAGAGTCTGCGTTCAACACTGGCGCCTTGTCTTCTAAATCTAAATATATATAAGTGAAGATCTGTTTGCAATTTGCATCGATCAGCGGGGTCAAGTCCAGACGCAAGTCGAACTTGAACTTAGCATTATCCTTGGGTGTCTTACTAGACCCCCCCAACGATCTCACCTTCTTAGAGGCCAGTTTCATGTCGGTGACTTTGAATTGGGTGTATTCATCGAAATAGTCGTGTGGGATGGTTAGCAGCGAAGAGTAGGACAAGTAAGAGATTAGGAAGGCCGCAATCGCCATGGCGGTCGAGAAGATCGACACTGCACTGCTGAACCTGCTCGAGAGAGAGTACATTTGGGACTGTAGGAAGACAAAGAGAGAAAGCGCGCTACACTTGAAAGATTTACTGTGCGATCGATCTAAAGCATATAATGAGTGTCATGAGCCGAGAGGAGGGAGGACGCAATGGGGGAACCTTGATGAGAAGCTCTATTAAAGTATTTTTGCTAAATTATACACGCTTCTTCAAGAAGCTATGGGGGCCTCTAGGGCGATTTATTCATCTTCTTCGTTGATATTGGTTAACCTTCGTAATCTACCCTGCCACGTTTCCTTTGCAGACTTTGTAGGTGTGGAATCGTCTTCTAGCTTCAACTCCCTGAGAATGTCTTCTCGTGTGACGCTACTGAGGTCGTTACTATGGGATTTCTTCGTATCGCTACTAAGACTTGTTCTGCCTAAGGTGTCGATGCTGGATCGCGGAGTAGGCTGCGTAAATGAAGTCCGTAGACGTCTGAACTCCTCCTTTTTCGAGTCCAGATACTCAGAGTTCTCACAAAGGTGAACCAACTCCACCGCCTTTGTGCGGATGTTTTCACTGCGGTCCTTGTTGACACCGGTGTAATTGACCAACGACTTCAAGGTCCAGATGCCTCTGGACTCAAGAAACATCTTGTAGAAGTCGTCCGAGCCCGTCTTGAAAATAAAAGTGAGAACCGTGAGTGCTTTCAAAACAACAACGGAAGATGGCAAACTGAGTTGGGCTAGAAACGTGTCTAAGAGCTCGGACATGTCCGCCCTGGATCCAAAAGTGACTCGGGAGACCGACTGCATTTCGACCGAGGACGGACTCTGGTTGGGATTCGCGTTCAAGATTGTTTTCAATAACTTGATTGCCATTGAAGTGGGATCTGTGGGCCCCACAGGCGAGGTGATAGTTTCAGATATTTGGGATAATTTGCTACTAAACGACAGCTTCGAAAGTGACAGCCGTTTCCTCATTGGTTCTCAATTGGGGTCCAGTTCTCTGAAAAAAAAAGAGGTGCCAACAGTTGAAAATGTGTCAAAAAAACGTAGAAAACAAAATTATTATCTCCGATGCCAAGAAACAACGGTTTTCACAATAATCATGTTAGGGCGCCAAACTAATTGCGTATTTTGCGTTTTCTCTTTTTTGAATTCGCACCAATAGCTCCTGTCTCTTCACCATACCTGTCTTCTTCCTCTGTGTTCAAGTCGAATTGCGCTCCCGTGTCGTAAACAAGCGTGGAAGCAGATTCCAAATAACTGAAAAACGCTTCTGCAGTCGTATGGGGGTTGTTTTCTAAATAGCTCACACCAAAGCGCGAGTACTTAGGATTGGATCTCTTGAGAATGATGGAAAATGCTTGCATTTCGTTGAATTCCATTCCTTTGACCACATGGTGCAACTTGACCAGGTAAAAATCATCTCTCAGTCTTGAAAAGTCGTCTTTGAAGATACTCAAAGATGCAAGTCTTGATCGTACCCAAAGGGGCGGCTTATCAAATCCGTAAAATTCAAGCACCGAATTCAACATTTGGTCCGCATGTAAACGTGATGACAGACGATGTGCCTTCACAGTTTTCAAAAAGAACGATCTCAAGATAAATTCTAGTTCTCCACCTTGGATATTGAGTGAAGGGCCATGCATCGAATACAACCAGTTTTCCAGTCCCAATTGTATAAGTAATATCTTCAAACAGTCGAACCAATCGTCAAAATCGTTTATGCTAGTTAAGTATTGGAACTCTCCATATTTAAACATGAAAAGATAACACTTCATGGCTGGAGTAACTGTTGAATGGACCACAGTCAAATTTGACGTCCATATATTCAACGAATTCTCGGAAACTTTCATAGGCAATGCTTGAACATGTTCAAGAAGATTGAAAATTTGTTCCCGAGCAGGAATCAAGGAACTTTGTCGCTGGATGCCTTTTAGTGCAACATATCTGCGTAGTAGTGATTTTATGTAGTGTTCAGCTTCTTTGTCTGGAAGCTCTTTCAAAATGTTATCTTTGGGGTTCAGGACGATATTTTTCAAAAGGGATGGGTATCCCATAACAACCAGCACCAATTGAAAATGATTAAACCAATCGTTGTAGTCAACATTTTCATAAAGTGAAAACAAAATATTGTTGTCAACGGCAGTTTGGAATCTTGAAGAAGCACCACCGAATGGAAGTGGTGGATCCATTATAATATTTGAACTGTCTCTAATATTCTCTGAATCGACAATGTTGGAGTTTTTACTCAAATCAATGTTAGCATGATCATCAGTGTGAGTACCAGAAAGGCCAATGCTTTTCATTTGTTCAGCTTCACCTTGTTCCTGTTTTGTATTTTCATTCAAATCAACATCATCCTTACTGTCCGCTGTCTCTTGGAGTTGGTCATTTTGATCATTATTTATAGTTGGCTCTTCAGTCGCATTGGGTTCTTGATTTACTGGCTCCGCACTATGATCTATGCCGTTCTTTAATGGAGGGAGTTGACTGATGATCTCAGAAAGGAGGTCAGGTTTTGTTAAAGGTTTCAAAATCATTTCTGCTAAATTAGCTGGTGAGAAAGATTTGGCAGTGGGCTTAGTCTCCATTGTTGTGCTCATAATCTTGTCAGTAGTCGATTTAGATACACTTTGTATGTTAGCGGATTCAATATTTTTTGAAGTAGTTTCTTCAAGAACCGATTCTGACCTAGATTCTGTGTCATCTTTGAAGGAATGAGCGTTGATATCTTCAGCAGAATTATGTGATGTGTTCTTGGGAACTTCTTGCGCTCCGTTTTTTTGATATTCATTGGATACATCATTCAGGATTTCTTTAGTTTCATCTTTTGTATGTTCCTTTGATAAATCATTCTGATCCTCTTTCGATTCACTACAATTGATCAAATTTTCCGCATCTATTGAGTTATCAACGTCATTATTAAACACCGACTCTGGAACATCACTAATCTTTTCTGCTTCAGCCATCTTATCTTCATCCGCCTTCTTTTTCAAAGCTACTGCGAGCCTTTGTTCAGCATTTGCAAGCTTTCCTTGGAGCTGAGCCAACGTCTCTTTCAGAGTCTCTAGATAAACGCCATTGTGGTTATTTTTCAACTCATCATCGCTGAACAAACCAAGAGGAGGAGAGGGTGTTGCACGCAAAGTTTGTCCACGAGGAGATGAAATTCTATTACTTAAATGAGACCTATCGGAGTCTGATCTAGCATATGGTTGTCTCCCCCACGGTTTAACTCTTCTTCTCGAGCTTTCCTCACTGGATTGGCCATGATAATAACCGCCATATCGGCCATGGCTAGAGTTGGGTTCTTCGTCATAATAGCGGTTTGAATGATTATTATTTGGTGTTCCCACTCTCGATACCAGATTTGAAAAGTCCTCATAAGTTCTAAACTCACCCGAGTCGTACTTGGGCCTCTTAGGGATCGGCTCATTGTAATTTGACATGGTTTTCTCTAGAGAAGCTTCCTTTACTGGTTTGACAATCTTTTCTGAATGTGCTCATGAAGATTGCGATTTTTGATTAAAAACAGGTATACAGTAAAATTAGCTTGAAACAGTGGGGGTAGTGATGGATTTCAGATAAGCAAATAGTTTTCTGCGTGAAACAACGAGCTGCTCAATGAGTAACGTCTTTTTTTTGTCGGACATGTCGTGTGCTTGAACGAGAATCAATAAGAAGAAACCCTCGATGATCATTGTTGGTGTGTTTGCCACAAGTTGGGCTGTTTCACTCCATTTCAAAGCACATCCCATGATGATTAAACCAATGACTAGGGCAAAAGAAATAAGAACGGCTGGAACAGAGGAACAGACTTCGTTGATAAACAACGACACCTTCAACCCCCAAATTCTCAATCTACCTTGGTACTCAAACTTGGAGTTTTCCTTCAAATCGTAGTCATAGCCTGCAATGTCCAATAGGTCTTGTGATTCGTCAACAATGATGCCAAATAACTTGTCTTCGTAGCTTGAAATCGAATTGTACACTTCTCTCAAAACAACAGAGTCAACAAAACCAACTAGCCCAGTGTAAGTACCAATAATCAACCACCAATTGTCGTTCCAATGCATCAAGTCACCAATACCAAGCCAAACAGCAAAAACACAGAACGAAATCACCAAACCAACACCATTACCCACTATTGCGGCATAAAAAGAGATAGCCTTTTGAATTCCATAACGAGGACAAGGCTTGACAACCACGGACTGGTTTTCATTGATGTACCCGGTCAAACGTCTGATTTCCAACTCCAATTTTGAATCATAGTCAATGAAGTCGCTGAAACGTGCTCTTGCGCGCTTGTTGCTTCTCAATCTTAAGTTTTCCAAAAAGACAGACGTAATGAGCAACTCCAATGCCACTGCCGTGTTGATGTACATTTGCCATTGGTTGGTGAACTTGCCCTGTCTAGGGTTAGACTCCGTAAATGGAGGCTGGTTTCCTGTTGCAGAGGGGATCGTACCACATGCAATCCAAATGAAAATCCCAATCCAGTAGATCACAATTGAAGGAAGAGAGCCGAGCACTTTTGTCATGACGTTTGACAACTTTTCAAACCAGTTGAGCTCTTCTTCCTCATAATCCTCGTCGTCAAACTTGTCAAAAGCTTCAAGAGTTTTTAACGCGCTTTCCTCAAGTTCAAGTGCGTTTTCAGACACGATTTCTCCGTTGTCCACTTTTGATTTCACCTTGCATAGCAATTTCTTAATGATCGCTGCACGACTACGCAACCTGCCATAGACGTTGAGAAATTTCTGCGTGTCGTCCAATTGCTGCCTCATCAAGAAAGTGTTCCAAATGTACGTCTGGATGGACTGGCCATCCTGCATGATGATCTGCCAGTTGTTGGGTGCCTTCTGCACAATGCCTACAACAACCCAAATGATGATAATGATCCATACAATAATGAATGTGGTGAGTGAGCCAGTGACTTGCACGCAGACCTGGATGAACTGGTCAATGTACGGTAATTTCTTGTTTATATCGTCGTCGTAGGGAGCGCTACCGACCGAGGATTCCGACTGCGAGATTACGTCTTCACTGCGCGCTTCCTTCTCACTCTCCTCCTCGCCCGAAGAGACCAGTGTAGCGAAAGTACAGACACGTTCCAGCGGAGCGCCATTTGCAAACTTGACGGCCCAATGGCCTTCGCACTGCGTGTACTGGCATTGACACTTTCTCCACCAGTTCCACCATCGATGTTTACCACAGCGGCTAGTGCACTTGCAATAAGGGTCTACATATAGAACGTTTCTTGCATGTATTCTCACGGGCTTATTAACCTCAGGTACAAAGGTTCTGCGCAGATGTGCACGCACTTGATCAAGACCCATGTAGTAAGAAAAGCTAGCGAAGAAGGTGATCATTGTGCCGGTCATTTGCTTATATATACGACTGATGTGCTAGAGTCAGAACATCAGCATAAAACCGATATATCCTGTATTAAGGCACCAATGTGCATCCTGGACCCTTTGGCTTTTTGGGGCGGGGATGGCTATCTGTGAGCTTTCTCAATTACGTTAATTATCTCATGAAACAGGGCTCATATTATGGGCTGTCTTGAACTACAAAGCTGGACGGCTCACAATAGCCGGAAAACAAGGGGCTCATATCGAGTGCTAAGCGTACATAATTGTAGTATATGTGCTGCAGCTTTTCGCTCTGCATCGCAAGCAATCGGAAGGTCGGATGCTGAAAATTTTCCTATCTGGGACACTATGCTTCAGCTCTTTACTTTGCTTATCTTTTATTTTTTGTGCTCAGCTTTTTTGGTTGAATTTCACTATTGTGCTCAGCACATTTTTTTTAAACTTCAATTTTGTGCTCATCATTTTTGGATTCAATTTTAAAATTGGTACTCGCTTCGAATCTGTTTCCTGTTTAGGAAAATAAAAAAATTTTTTTTTATTTGAAATTTCACAGACTTTTCTATAAGCTCTCTAGGTTTTGCATTTTGAACCATGGCTGCTAGATCTAAAGACAGAAAGACGAAGAATGCAACTATAGCAGAAACAAAGCGAGTTTCTAAAAAGAGAACCTACGAAGAAAAGGTATTGGAAGAGGTTGAGTCGAGCGAATCAGAGCCAGAGTTTGAGGTTGAAGGCTTGATTGATGCTGAAGACGAGGAATCAGACGACGAAGACTTGGAAGCCGGTTCTGAAGATGGTGAAGACTTCGATGAAGACTCTGAAGCCGAATTGAACAGACTACTGGAAGAGCAAGAAGGTGAAGAAGACGAATCTGAAATCAACTCTTCAGAGTTAGAAGAGTTGGAAGAACCTCAAGATGACTCTAAGTCAATAACCGACAGGTTATCAGGAATCAAAATTCGCACGCTCTCAGATGCTTCTTTGGCAAAAACTGAAGAGATTCACACCAAGTTTGCTGATGGTAGACTGAGAATCATCAAACCTGAAATCGAACCAGTCTACGACTCCGACGACAGTGACCGTGAGGAGAAAAATACCATTGGTAACATCCCAATCTCAGCCTACGACGAGTATCCCCACATTGGTTACGACATCAACGGTAAAAGAATCATGCGTCCTGCTAAGGGTTCTGCCTTGGACCAATTGTTGGAATCGATTGACATCCCAGAAGGTTGGACCGGGTTGTTGGACAAAAGTTCTGGTTCCGCTCTCAATATAAGTGAGGAGGAACTTGAGTTGATCCGTAAAATTGAAAAGGGTGAAAACACTGCTGGCGAAGATTACGATCCTTACCAGCCATTGGAAGATTGGTTCACTCGTCATGAAGAAGTCATGCCATTGACTGCCGTTCCTGAACCAAAGAGACGTTTTGTTCCTTCTGCTCATGAAGCTAAGAGAGTTATGAAACTTGTCAAGGCTATTAGAGAAGGTAAAATTGTCCCTGGCGCCCACAAGAAGAGAATGGAAGAACAAGAGGAAAGAAATTACAATCTCTGGGAAGGTGTGGATGATGAAATCACCAATGATCATGTCATGACCTTGAGAGCTCCTAAATTACCTCCCCCAACCAATGAAGAATCCTATAACCCACCTGCTGAATATTTACTGACCGAGGAAGAAAGAAAAGAATGGGAAACTCTTGATCCAAGCGAACGTGAAAGCAATTTCATTCCACAAAAATACAATGCTCTTCGTAAGGTTCCTGGTTATTCTGAAATCATCAGAGAAAAGTTCGAAAGATGTTTGGATCTTTACTTGGCCCCTCGTGTTAGAAAGAACAAATTGAACATTGACCCAGAATCTCTTATTCCAGAATTACCATCTCCAAAGGATTTGAGACCCTTCCCAATCAGAACATCAACCACTTATGAAGGTCATGAAGGTAAGATTAGAACAATCTCTGTTCATCCAACCGGTAACTGGCTCGCAACAGGTTCTGACGACGGTACCGTTAGAGTGTGGGAAGTTTTGACCGGTAGAGAAGTCTATCGTGTGAACATCATTGATGATATCGAAGAAAACCCTGATGATCACATTGAATCTGTTGCTTGGAATCCAGATCCATCAACTGGTTTATTGGCCGTTGCTGCAAGTGATTCTGTTTACATGATCATTCCACCTATCTTTGGTTACGAGATCGAAAACAATGGTCATAAGATTATTGAAGATGGGTTTGGTTATGCAAAGACTAACAGTGACAAAACCAACATTGGGGAAGTTGAATCTGGCGATGAAGATGAAAACACTGTGAATAATACTACTGAAACTAAAAAGCAAGCAGCTCAATGGTTTAAACCAACTGCTGATCAATTAAACAGAGGTATTTCTCTTACCTTAGTCACTTCTAGAGGTTCAAATGTTTCTGTTTCCACCATCAAGAAGATTTCATGGCATAGACGTGGTGATTATTTCTTAACAGTTTCACCAAATGGTGGTAACAAAACATCTGTTTTAATTCATCAATTATCAAAACATGCTTCACAGTCACCATTCCGTAAGTCAAGAGGTATTATAATGGATGCTAAATTCCATCCATCTAAGCCAATTTTAGTTGTAATGTCTCAAAGATACATTAGAATTTACAATTTACAAACACAACAATTAACAAAGAAGTTATTACCAGGTGCTAGATGGTTGTCATGCTTAGATATTCATCCAAGAGGTGGTGATCATATAATTGCAGGCTCATTTGATAAAAGAGTTCTATGGCATGATTTGGATTTATCCTCAACTCCATACAAAACTTTAAGATACCATGAACAGGCCGTTAGATCTGTTTCTTTCCATAAAGGTAATTTGCCATTATTTGCATCTGCTTCTGATGACGGTTCCATTCATATTTTCCATGCAACTGTTTATGATGATTTAGTTACAAATCCATTGTTAGTTCCATTGAAGAAGTTGCAAGGCCATAAAATCACCAACCATTTGGGTGTGTTGGATACTGTTTGGCATCCAAGGGAAGCTTGGTTGTTCAGTGCTGGTGCTGATGGTGTTGCTAGATTGTGGACCACTTAAACAATAGGGGGTTTGTGTGTGTTTATAAATAAATTTCTATACAGTTTTAATTAAAATAAAGTAATCCAATATTGGTTAAATTATGTTTTTTATATTGTTTATATCATTAAATGTAATGAACATCTATGAGACGTCCATCCATAAGCTAATTAATTTATCCAATTATAATTATATTTTTATGCAACAAAAATAAAATCTAAAAAGATGATGCATCAAGTTTTCACATCTGGAACCTTTCTACCAATGAACTCTTCCATCTTTAACCAATCAATGACTGCATCAATATCACTTCTGAGATATTCATCAACAGTTTTAGTCAAGACAGATCTATCTTCAGTGTGTTTCTCCAAATATAACCTGATGGTAGCACCTGAAGAACCAGTACCAGAAAGACGGACAATGAATCTAAGACCAGATTCCAATTTGACAAAGAGGCCTTGTTTTGAAGAAACTGAACCATCCAAATCAGTGTAGGAGAAATTAGCAGCTTCAACAACTTTAGAACCAATCAGTGGTGTACCGACAAATGATGAATCATCAACATTTGATTGAAGATGATCAATGACCTTTTGAGCATCTTCACTCTTGCAATCTTCGTAATCGTATCTAGTGAAGAAAGTTCTACCATACTTTTCCCAGAATTCTAATTGGACTGATTCAATAGTTGGCTTCTTGTCAGGGAATTCCTGAGAAAAACCGGCCAAGACATTGAACCAGGCAACAATGGCCCAAAGACCATCCTTTTCCCTGATATGGTTAGAACCAGTACCAAAAGATTCTTCACCACAGATTGACAATTTTTGAGCATCGAAGAGAGCACAAAAGAATTTCCAACCGGTTGGAACTTCGTAGCAGTTAACACCCTTAGCCTTGGCAACTAAATCGATGGCACCCGAAGTTGGCATGGAACGTGCAAGGCCGTAAAGTCCTGTTTTTTTGAAGAACGGAATGAATTCAGCATACTCAGCAATAATGGCAACAGAGTCACCTGGGGAAACAAAGGTTCCATAACCGTAAATCATATTACGATCACCGTCACCGTCAGAAGCAGCACCAAAAGAAACGTGTCCCGAGTCGACTTTTTCGACTAAAGTGTGAGCGTAGGTGAGATTTGGATCTGGATGCAGACCACCGAAATCTGGCAAGGGCGTACAATTTTGGATCGAGGTGGCAGGCAATCCCAATTCTTTGAGAAAAATGTCGGAACCGTATGGACCGGTGACACCATTGAGTGCATCGAAAAGGAAAGTGAAATCAGGATGGGATTTAAGGAATTGTTTTATGAGGTTGAAATCAAAAATTTCCTTAAGCATTGAGACATAGGCTTCTGTTGAATGGATAATTTCAATTTCAATTGGCCCCAGTTGAGTCACACCGATGTTATTGAGATCGACGTGTGGTAGTTCCGCAATGGTCTTGTATTCTTGCAATTTGAGACTTTCCTTGTACATAATGTCGGTCACACTTTCTGGAGCCGGACCACCATTGGCCAAATTGTACTTGATCCCACAGTCGTTTTCTGGCCCACCAGGGTTGTGACTGGCTGTGAGGATGATCCCACCGGTTGCTTTCAAAGTCCGGATCACGTGACTTGCTGCTGGAGTTGAAAGAATCCCATGTTGTCCAACAATGAGCTTCTTGACGCCGTTGGCGGCACCGATTTTCGCAATGAGGTTAATGATATGATCGTTGTAGAATCTGCCATCACCACCGACAACAAGTGTTGCGCCGTTGGAACCCTCCGGGATCGCATTCATAATTGCTTGGATGAAGTTTTCAGTGTAATGGGCCAATTGAAAACGTGCGGTCTTTTTTCTCAAACCGGACGTACCAGGCTTTTGGTCTTGGAACGGAGTTGTTGGAACAGCCGTGATGTCGTAGGTGGGAACAGCCATTTTAAATTCGAGGCGATTAAGAAGAAAAAGGTTTGCAAAAAGCA
Organism: Saturnispora bothae; assembly: GCA_030462855.1. Classification (NCBI taxonomy): domain Eukaryota; kingdom Fungi; phylum Ascomycota; class Pichiomycetes; order Pichiales; family Pichiaceae; genus Saturnispora; species Saturnispora bothae. The sequence goes on along the minus strand of JAKVQQ010000013.1, from coordinate 193,438 downwards.
ACCAGAGAAGTGATTCCCCAGACGATCCGAAAGAGGAAAACGCTCAGCAGTTGAAGCTTTGGAGATAATGGTGAGAAGGGGGAAATAGGATTACTATGAGACAGACGGAGTGATGGGTGAGGAGCAATTGGGTTTGAATAAAATTTTTTCTGGTTTGTTGAACAGTTTTAGATCATTTGAGTCAGTTATAACGAATGGTTCAGATTTTCATTTAGGTTGATACAATGGTTCAGATTAAGACTTTGTATTATCATTTCCTTTCAACGAATGGTCCACCACATTATCGTTCTGTATTACCTTCAAAGCATGGTTCACATCATCTTTCGGTGTTATACCTTTTAAAGCATGGTTTCACTATCCTTTCGTATTACCATCATTCACTTTCAAAAAATGGTGCACATTATCATTTCGTATTACTTTTAAAAAACGGTTTACATAGTACGTAGCAACTAGAGAAAAAGTAGTCTCTACACCCACAGCTACTTTTAGAAAATGGTTTACATAGTACGTAGCAACTAGAGAAAAAGTAGTCTCTACACCCACAGCTACTTTTAAAAAATGGTTTACATAGTACGTAGCAACTAGAGAAAAAGTAGTCTCTACACCCACAGCTACTTTTAGAAAATGGTTTACATAGTACGTAGCAACTAGAGAAAAAGTAGTCTCTACACCCACAGCTACTTTTAGAAAATGGTTTACATAGTACGTAGCAACTAGAGAAAAAGTAGTCTCTACACCCACACCAAGCTCAAGCGTATCATTCCTAAACACCACTAGCCCATGCTGTTTTTGATACTTTCTGCTAGTCGGTTCACATTGCCTTCATTGATACCTGCAATGGAGATTCTGCCGTTATCAGTCAGATAAACACTATCATTGATCAAGTGGGAAACTTGTCCTTTGTTGAGACCAGTGTAACAGAACATACCTCTTTGTTCAATGATATGTTCCCAACCGGTAAACCCAGCACCTGGTCCCTTGCAGTTGATTTCCAAAAGTCTGTCATAGAGTTTGATCCGCATTTCACGCAACCTCTCGGCCATGACCATCACGTCGTCCTCCCACTGCGAATAAAGTTCCGGGCTGTTGAGAATGGTGGTGACAATCCGTGCACCGTTTCCTGGTGGAGACGAATACATGCTTCTCGCAATAATTTCCATTTGCGACTCAACCTTGGCCAACTCTGAAGAGTCTGCTGTCACATACACAAAGCTACCCACACGTTCACCGTACAAACCCATGTTCTTGGCCCACGATTGCGATAACATGTAGCCCTGCAAGTCACCAGCATGCACCTTTTGCGAAAACAGCTCCACAACCTGCAAATCCTCCTCTATTCCGGACCCAAAGCCCTGGTAGGCCATGTCCAAGATCGGAAAGAGTCCCCTTTCCACTATCCGGTTGATGATCTGCACCCATTCATCCAGCGACGGATCCACGCCCGTGGGGTTGTGGCAGCAAACGTGCAGCAACACGCCCGAGCCCTTGGGCATGGTGTCCAAGTCCTTCACCAGGTTTCCAAAGTCCAACCCCATCGACTTAGCGTCGTAGTACGCATATTCTCCCACTTGCAAGCCCGCGGCCTTGATGATCTGCTTGTGGTTCCCCCACGTTGGCTTTGGAACATACACCGTGTGCATGTCCTCGCTGAACTTGGCTAGAAACTCGCACAACACCCGCAACGACCCCGTACCACTCAACCCTTGCATGCTGAGCACATTTTTCTCAGCCAACTGGGCCCCCGTTTTCAACTGGGTCCGGTTGAACAAAAAATCTCTCACACCGTGCCTATACGTTTTCGCGCCTAGGATGGGGGAATATTCAAAGTTGGTCCCGGGAACCTCATGGAATAAGCGATGCACGCGTTCTGTTGCCTGTGCAACGCTGGGCAAAAGCCATGGCCGCCCTTGCGCGTCACGATATGCGCCCACGCCGAGATTGATCTTGTCTGCGCGCGTGTCGGCTGCATACTTCGCCGTGAGACCCAAGATCGAGTCTGGCGGCGCCCTACTGATCTTACTAAATTTGCCTACTACCTTGTTCATACTGGTGGGGGGGAACAAAAAAAAAATCCCCCCATGAAGCCCCGGCCGTAGGGGCCTTTTATACAAAAAGACGAGCAAACATCGCTGACCTGCGGAGTGACGCCGGAGTTGGACCGGGACCGCGCTCAGCACGCTCAGCACACGTCGCCGTCTATCCGACCATTCTGTTGGACGCGAGGTAGAGCGCGTCGATCTTGGCCAAACATGGGTTTTGATCCAAGTACGCCTTGAGCCGTGAACGGTACTGTGCGGGAGAATTGAGTTGGAGCGGGTTTCCTTCGAAGTACACGGTTTCGAGCGCGGCGTTTGCGGCCAAGCCGTGGCGAACGTTGTCGAAAGACCGGATCCGGTTGTACGAGCACCAAAAGTCGGTGAGACTCGTGAGCGTGTCAAGACCCTCCACCTGCTCGATCTGGTTTCCAGTGACATCCAAGACCTGAAGCTTGGTGAGCGCATGGAGCCCCTCGAGCTTTGAAATTTTGTTGTGGGAAATATAGAGCTCTTGGAGATTCGCGAGCGCATCGAGCCCCTCGAGCTTAGCAATGGAATTGCTCTGGATACTCAACACACGCAACTGGGTCAAGTTTTCCAAACCCTCGAGCTTGCGGATTCTGTTCTGGCCCAACCACAATTGGCGAAGGTTTGTGAGATGGCCCAGGTTTTCAATGCGTTCGATTCTGTTCCCCCCTAACTCTAAATTTTCCAGCTGGGGGAGGGCTTCAAGGGCTTCGATGTTTGAGATTTTGTTCTGAACGAGAAAAAGTTGCTTCAGGCCGGTGAAGGCTGTGAGGTGCTTGATGTGTTTGATGTTATTAAAACTGAGATCGAGCACTTCCAAGGCTGGAAACTCCTCAAGATGCTTTGAGATGTGCTTGATCCGGTTGTCGTAGAAATCTAGCTCGGTGATGGCCGCCTTACTGCTCTCGGGCAGCCGTTTGAGGCCGTTGAGACTGGTGAGGAGATTGTCACGTAGATTGACCAGCGTGAGCTTGGCGAACCGGTGCAGGCCCAATGCGTCGAGCGAGCTGATTTTCAAATGAATCAACTCAATGTAATCTGTGTCCACGGCCATTTCCTCGAGCAGGTCCTCATCCGCAGGAAGCTCTTGCACATTGGTGTCTGGAATCGTAGTTAATCCGTACGTCTGCTCGATGTGGGCCAAATTGGCCGCACGTTGTGCGGCATACTCCTCTGCCTCGTTGTCCGACCCAGGAACAGACTCAGGGCCAGTCGCTTCGTCACTCAACACACCCTCAGAGTCGCTTAGGGCCAGTTGTTTCAGCTTGTCTGGTAGATTTGTCATCTGGAGAGGAAAATGCTAGAGGAGAGAGTGAAGGGAAAGAGAGGAAAAAAAAAAATTAAAATGGTTATAGCTTGGATGGTGGAAAGTGTCGGGGGCGTTGAGATGTGTAATTAGGCTCACAGGATAGAGCAAAATTTGCTGGTTACAATGATACCAAAATGAACCCGAAGCGTGGTTCACGAAGACCGGTAGTGGCAAAAAAAGACATCACACCATACAACTGATGTCCTCACACCTTTAGGATCATAGTACCCCCTCGCCACGCCTCTCCACTCTTTAATAAATACTAATAATCATAATATAAACCATCGCAGTATGTACACAAGCTTCATATAAAAGTCACACGCTGGTCTCTACACACACCCACACACACAAACACACATGCACATCACACCGGGACCAAAGCATCTTAACGGATTTCCTTGTCAAGGAGCTCCTCGGTAGCAACCTGGTGTTCAGTGATGTACTTCACAGCTTCACCAACAGTTTGGATCTCGTTTGCAACGTCATCGTCAAAGACAACATCGAACTCTTCCTCTAAAGCAATCAAAGCATCGTTGTAGTCCAACGAGTCCAAACCCAAGTCCTTGCCAAATTGAGTTTCCATGGTGATGTTATCGTGAGCATTCTTGATTTCAAAGGTCTTCAAAACAGCAATGGATCTGGTAAGAACGTCGTTTTGAGCCAAGTTGGATTGCCATCTCATGGCTCTCACAGGGGCTCTCAGGCTAGCTCTAGAAAGGGATTGAACGGCAACTCTGAACATCCTTTATTCGGTTCTCTTGTTGAAAAAACCACTCTTTGACCAATTAACAAAAATCTTATTGGTGTGAAAAATTCAAAATCCCCTCGAATTTAGTGACACGACATGGGAAATGGCAGCAGCTGGCTTCGGTTCTTGTGCTTACGTAACTTTTTTTTTTCAGCTTTTTGGAAGTTTCAAATAAAGCTTTTGCTCTCGAAGGCGCTGGCATGAAACACGAGATCGACGAGGCTGAGAAGAGTGAGAGCGTGCCGAAGAAGCTGCAGATGGTGGCAGTGAAGTCTGAAACACCCTTAGACGTGTTGAGCTCACCCGAAGAGCCTTTTTCTCAAGCCGATGTTGTTTACTACCAGAAAGAGGCGATTTTCAGACAATGGAACAGCCAAGTGAGCAAGAACAGACGCATGAGACAGAGAATGGACAAGTTGAAAACAAAATACGACAACGTGTTGTCCTATTACCTTGTGTTGTCGAAATGGTGGTCGCAATTAGTGGACAATTTGAAGTTAGTCAGCTCTAATGACGGCGTCTTGAACGAAGATGTGCTAGTTGCAATCGAGGAAGTTGGCACCAGTAAATGCGATGACAAAAAAGCCAAAGAGCTGGAAAATTTGAGACAACAGTTGCTCTCCTTGATGTCTCCATTGTTCAATGGTGTAACTCCAAAGAGCGACTCCGAACATGTAATCCAGCTCAATAAATCCATTGCCAATCTCAGCTTGATCAAAGATCAGCTTGTCAGTGAAAATGATGACTTGAAGTCCCATTTGAATGAACTCAATGACCAAATCGATCAGTTGCTGAAGAAGATCGATCGCCAAGAAAGTGCAACTTTGAATAGACTCAAGGCTGCTGCCACTAACGAGGAAGAGGATTCCAGAGAACAATCTGCCACTGCTGCAGTTTCCAATGCTCCAGGTGCTTCAGTATCACAACCAGTAAACGGCGCGCAAGCTTCTCAAATCAATGAACAAACCGTCCATGAGTTGGAAGACTTGAAGATCAAACTCGCTGAATATGAAGGCAAGATCCAATTCTTGAATCAACAGATGGACGAAAGAATGTCCAAGATCACCGAATTGGAATCCAAGATTCTGGAGCAGGCGTCGAGACAAACTCAGTGTGAACCATCCTCTAACGATCTCGCACCACAATCTGACGCAAAACTACTAACAAGGATAACTGATCTTGAAACATTAAACAACAAACTTCAAGTTCAAATGTCTGAATTGGAATCCAACCTTTCTAATGCTAAATCAAAGTTTGAGGAAAAGGCGAAATTTGAAATGGACCAAGGTAATAACCAAATCAAGAAATTAGAACAAGATGTTAATAGACTAAGATCTGATAGAGATGCTACTTTGACCAAACTGAACATTCTGAAAGCGGAAAAAGGTTCAAACACTCTTCTTGAAGAATACAAGAATTTGATTGATACTTTACAAGAACGACTCAATGCATTAGAATCTCAAAGAGAAGTCAATTTTAATGATATCTCCAAAGATGATCTAAATGCTCTTTTAACAAACGAGTTGAGGCAAATGGAAATAATGTTCAAGAAAACTAGAGAAACTTCCATTAACAAGCTCACAGAATTGAAGGATTTACAAACTATGATAAACAAACTTCAAGTTGAAAAGACAAAAGCCGATGAAAAGTATTTCCAAGCTATGCGTTCTAATGATTCCATGACCAATCAAAATAAGATTCTTCAAGCCAATGTCAACAAACAAAAAGAACTTATCGATCTTCTACGAGACGAAGAAGCATCATTAAAGAAGAAATTGGAAATTGAATCCAAACTTTTTGAAAAATTACAATCAATTGAATCAACTTATAAGAATGAATTGGAGAAGATCAGAATTAGATTTGAAAAGGCCGAAAAGGCCGCGATTTACGAATCCAACAAATCAAAGTCATTACAAAATGATATTTCCAAATTGAAAGTGGAAAACTCTCAATTACAAAAGAATGTCACTTCCCTTCAAGAAGATTTAGCAGGTTCTAATTCCAAGTCTTCCAAATTGGAAATCCTTGTCAATAAATACAGAACCAACAGTCGAACTGAAGAAGACGAAGAAATCAACCAAGCGCTTCTCAACATGACCAAATGTCAACTTTGTACAAAAAATTTCAAAGATGTTGCATTGAAAACTTGTGGCCATTGTTTCTGTAAAGCTTGCGTGGATGACAGACTCAATTCTAGAATGAGAAAATGTCCTAATTGTAATTCACAATTTTCAAGATACGACTTATTAAGTATCCATCTTTGAACTTCTCTCACTAAAACATTAAGAATCTTTCTCTCTTTGTCACTGCTATAATAGTTATTTTTATGTATCATAATAAATTTTTTTTCAATATGTAAAGACTTTTGCTGGTTTACTTGAATGTTAGAAGAAAGTCATGCAAAAAGGATAAAAGCTTCACCTAAGGTGATTTATTTACCAAAGGGGAGGTTTAATATTGAATTGACCTTTAGTGTGGCGTTGTTGAGCTGTTATTTAAAAATATCCAATAACTTAAACACAAATTTGACATTGAATTTCATATCTAAAGATGATCCAATTGTGGCACAGACATCCAATATCGACTATTTCATACGACTAGGGAACGCAAAAACTGATACAAAATTTAACATCAGTAAATCATCGATTAAAGAGTACTTTTATTCAAAAAGAATCCATAGAAATAACGATAAAGGTCAAAAGACTCAATTGTCCTGTGTTGGGTTGATTTATAAACGGTTTGGTAAACAAATCCTTCAAAGTATAATAGACTTTACACCAAACCAAAGTATAGATCTTAGTGATCAAGACATGCATACTCTGTACGAACGAGTTTATTTTGATTTCATTGAAATTGTGGATTCCAAATTAATGAATGAATCACAATGGGTTTATAAACATAACGTCAGTCATCCAAAACTAAATCCCAATGTTGTGGCAGAACGTGATTTGAAGTATTCAATAGACAATTGGTTTTTGGATTCAATGATTAATAATATGAATATACCATGGGATGTTCAAGATGACGAGTTACACAAGATTCAATTCCTTAAGGCTGTTGATTTAATAATGGGTGTGTTTGGAAGGTTTGTAAGATACCTTGTATTTTCCCATTTTGGTGGTCGAGATTATGTTCAAAAAGCTTATATGAGAATGCTCAATGGTGAAAATGAATCTGTTTATAAGACGGGCGATTTGAGTGCGATGAAACGAATTATAATATTGGATAAATTTGTTTCCTGGAAAGAACATTTACATACCTATGAGAAAAGGACTGCTGGATTGGCCCTTGGCCATTGTCTTTACGTAGTTTTTCCTGATTCAACTTCTGGTTGGAGAGTTGGTTGTGTTCCTGTTTCTCCGGGCTCATTAAAATCACGTAAGTTATTACCTAAAGAATGGCAGGGTTTAATGGATGATGAATTGGTCCAAAAAACAGGTATACCCAATGTTAAATTTGTCCATTCTAATGGATTCATTGGTGGTGGTGAAACTTTAGAATCGTGTTTGAAAATGGCTATTTTGGCAGTTAATTGTTAAGCAAATAAGTATAAATAGTGACTAAAATGTAGAATTTGTTTATATAAGTATATAGTAAAAGAAAAGTGACATTAGTTGCTGCTATTGTTATTATTATTGAACGGTGAATCCGCTTTCCATGTAGTATTATTATTCAAAGAAAAATCATCAATGAACAAGTTCAGATTAGCAGTACCAGAAGAGCTTTGCTGCAAAGGAGTATTTTGTTTTTGGGAGGAAGATGCCCCCGCTAAAGAAGAAGTTGGTTGCTGAGTACTTTGCAAAGTGTTAAATGTGGTTGAGCCAAACGAGTTTCTATTTGACCTGTATCCAAATGGTGGCGAGCCGGTCATATTCAAATTATCTGGACTTGAAGTACCATTGCCGAACTGATTGATTAAATTAGATAGCGAACCAACACCTCTGGCCTGAGCAGACATATGATATGAATTGATTTCATTGTTTGGAGTTTGAGGATGTGATCTGATTTGAGACTGATAAGTTGCACCAGTTGTTGAAGGCGAAGAACCTGGAGGTGAAGATAGGTTCATATTCAGCATAATTGGTTGATTCAGCGTCATATTTGAAAGTTGGAATTCCAAGTCTTTATTCAAATAAGTGTTCAAATCTTGGGAATGGCCCTGATGAGTATTGTCATAAAATGAAGAAGAATAACTTTGTGAATTCATCATTGGTTGATGTTGAGGTTGATAGAAGTCGTTAATACCGGATGCCGAAACAGAAGTACCAGGGTGACCAAATGGTAAAGAATTTGCTCTGAGTTGATTAGAGTTTGATCTAAAAGAATTGTTACTGAACTGGGGATTCAACATTGGCGACTGGTGATGATACATTTTTGGCTGCTGCTGCTGTTGTTGTTGTTGTTGCTGATGATGATAATTGCTATGAGAACTCGAACCTGTGGATTGTTGGTGCATAATTGGTAATTGGATAGAAGGTGATAGTTGTTGCTGTTGTTGGAATTGGAAAACATTATTTGTTGTTTGATCCATAACTCTACAATTGTTAATGACAACATTATCGATGCTTCCTATGTATGAAGGAATTTTTCTAAATGTACACATTTTGAATTCAATCTTGGAGCTTTTAACAGGTATATGGGAAAGATCCTTGAATGTACATTTTTCAATCAAAATTTCATCCGAATCAGGTAATTTAAAGTCAGCATCAAACAGAGAATGTTCAAAATACAATCTTTTCAAATTTGGTAGATTGATGAAATTTAAATCTAAAATGAAATCGTTTAATGATAACAATTTTAGGGATTTAGGGAAATTGATAGCAGAAAAAATCAATGGTTTACCAATTTTGTAATTGTATCTTGAAATACCCTTCAATTTCAGATTCTCCAAGTTTTCAGTCAGTATATTGTTAATCAAATTAGAGATCTTCAAAATGTCATCTCTTGAAATGGAGTACGACTCGGGACCAGATCCACCAGTGTCATAACTAATATCAATGCACAAATCAACAATGGAAGGGGGCAAAGGTTTTGAGATTTTCTTCAAAATGTTCAATCTGATGGAGAAGTTTTGAATGAGGTTTTTAATGTTATGAATTGTAACAGATAGTTTTTTCAAATTGCAAGGCCATTTGATGTTATCCGGATTGAAACTTTCTTCTTCAACGAGTTTCTGGTAAGTGAAATGAATTTTCAACTCTTGTAAATTCTTACAGTCAGTCAAATCAAATCCATTGTTATCTAATATCACATAAGAAATTTTCGAATGGGTCAAATTTGGAAACATTTTCAACTTGTTCAAATCACTTGAGTTTAAATATGTGTGGAATATGTTCAATGTTTTCAACTTCAGAATGGCATTATGAACGGGAAACTTGATGATGAAATTGTTGTGGAATCTTATATCGCAATTTTTTCTCAACTCCCAGTTATCGAAGAAGACATCCAAGGAAGAACAACTTTGGATATCGTTGATGAAGTTCAAGTTGTCAATATTGACGAGCTTCAAAGTGTCGATTTTGTTTTCAACTGGGATTTTTTTAAAGGTGCCTCTATTCACGCCAAATTTGAGATATTTTAGATTTTGGCCAGATTCGTCGATGATATCATTGAAAGGTTTTAATTTAGATTCGTTTTCCAAGGATAAATGCAACATTTCGATTTTGGGTAGCAAAGGTTTAATTAGTTGGATGTCAATTGGTTTTTGTTCGTTTTTGAAAAGAATCTTCACCACCACCAAGTTACCGTCGTCCAAGTTCAAACGCTTGAACTCCTTGTAGGGTAGATGGAAGTCGTGTTCCTTTTTCATTTCCTGGATTGTGTACTCCTTGAACGACTTCACAATGAACAAATCGTGTCTTATTTGCTTCACCAAGATTTCCACAGGGTTTTTGTAGTTGAGGGAATAAAACCCATAGAGTTTGATGTTGGACGTGATGTCAAAAATGGAGAAGAACTTGGAAAAGTCGAGAATGGAGACTAAGCGCACGATGAACGCGATCAGCGAGTCGAAGCCATACACCAGCTTGATTTTGTCACAGAGCAGAATCTGTTGCGATTTGTCCAACACTGCTGCCAATTCGTCGAACTCGTGCGAGGAAATCGTAGAATCCACGTCAAAGAGCTTCAATTGAATGTCCTCCAGCTCCGTGAACAATATTCCCTTCTGATCCTTCAGTTTTTCAATAATTGTGTCATTGCATTCGTCTTCTGCGGGGCCTGCATTCCGCGACATCTCACCCGCTGCCAGCTCAGATTTCGTCTCATCATCTCCAGAAAGTCGGGCTCTCACCACTGGCGGCAATGCACCAAAAAAGCTGCCCTTTAGCATCGTCTTTTATCCAATTCAAAGAACACTCTTCTAAGCACTGGCTTGGATTTTTTATTCTCTTCATCACTCATCCAATGAAACCAAACACATTCCGTTACGTAAGCACGTTACGTAAGCACGTCACGTGATAGTATTACGTAAGCCTCGCTTTTCACCACACTCAAAATCAAAAAAAACAGCCGGCCCGAAAAAGCGGCGAATTTTTAAAAAGCTCAGTTCTGATCACTTTTTCTTTCTAAACACGCGTAAAACAAGGTTCAAAACGTGGTATTGAGACATAGATGCGGTGGATTACTAGTGATTTTGAATGAGCAAAATATGGGTGGAAATAGAAACGCGACAGTTTCTTTCTTCGGCGAAGGCCGTAGCATTACGTCAATATGATGAGCATCGCCGCAGATGGCCGTAATGGGTCTTATCAGAAGAGAGGAAATGTCATAAATAGAGTTCGAATCCGAGATTTCGATGAAGAGGGCGTACGTGGGCTTTTTCTCCCATAAACGCACACAATGGTTAACACGACTGGTTGGACCGTCCATGAGTGGGTTGCCTACCACAGACAGGCCACCCCTAGGGACTCGTTTGATACGCTTGTTGCCTTAGTCAATGCACAATCAGGCACAGATCCGGCATGGATCTCGCTAGCCACGACGGAAAACCTTGAACACCAATGGAAGGTTCTGCAGTCCAAGTCGGACAAGACTTCTCTCAAGCTCTATGGTGTTCCGATCGCAATTAAAGATAACATTGATGTGTTTGGTTTTGAAACTACAGCAGCATGTCCATCATTCTCCTACAAGCCAGATCTCGATGCTGCAGTGGTGAAGTGTTTGAGAGATGAAGGTGCTATCATCATTGGTAAGACCAACTTAGACCAATTTGCAACTGGATTGGTCGGCACTAGATCCCCATATGGTGTCACTCCTTGTGTTTTCTCCAAGGACCACGTTTCTGGTGGCTCTAGTTCGGGGTCCAGCTCTGTTGTTGGCAGAGGTATCGTTCCGTTAGCTCTGGGTACCGACACTGCAGGTTCTGGTAGAGTTCCTGCTGCGTTAAACAACTTAATTGGGTTGAAACCAACTGTCGGGGCCTTTTCAACTGCAGGCGTTGTCCCTGCTTGCAAATCCCTCGATTGTCCTTCAGTCTTTGCCCTCAATCTGGACGATGCTCAATTGGCCTTCTCCGTATGTGCTCAGCCAGATTTGGACAATTGTGAGTACTCTAGAGAATTGCCTTCCAATCTGACCAAACAGTATCAAAAGAGTGTCAAGATCGCCGTTCCAATCGACTTCAATGGTTTATGGTACGGGGATGCTGAAAACCCAAAGATTTATGCAAAGGCTGTCCAAAACTTCAAGGATATGGGTGCTGAAATCGTTCCAGTGGATTTCACCCCTCTTCTTGATCTAGCAAAATGTCTCTATGAAGGTACTTGGGTCGCAGAAAGATACGCGGCTGTAAGCGACTTCTACGCTTCTAACCCTCCTGAAAAGGACTTGGATCCAACTGTAACTTGCATCATCAAGAGCGGTGCAAAGTATGACGCCGCCACTGCTTATGAATATGAATACAAGAGACAAGGTATCTTGAACAAGGTTCACCAAACTTTTGCTGATATAGATGCTATGCTTGTTCCAACTTGTCCATTGAACCCAACCATCGCCCAAGTTCAAGCCGAACCTGTCAAAGTCAATTCTATTCAAGGTACTTGGACCAACTTCTGTAACTTGGCCGATTTCTCTGCTTTGGCCATCCCAGTTGGTTTCAGATCCGATGGCTTACCAAACGGTGTCACTCTTTTAGGTAGGGCGTTTGAAGATTATGCATTGCTTGATTTAGCAAAGAGATTCATGAAACAATTATACCCAAGCAATGATAGATTAATGGGTGTCTTAAACAAGACTGCTGGTATTCAAGATAACTTAGACCCAGAAATTCCTAAACCAAATTTGGCTAAATCTATCAAATTGGCTGTTGTTGGCGCTCATTTAAAGGGTTTACCATTGCATTGGCAACTAGAGCAAGTTCAAGCTTCTTTACTCAAATTGACAAAAACCTCTGAGAATTACCGTTTGTATGCATTACCAAAGGCAGGTCCTGTTCAAAAGCCAGGTTTAAGAAGAGTTATTTCAAATGGTGCCAAGATTGAAATTGAAATTTATGCTGTTCCAACTGAACGTTTTGGTGAATTCATTTCCATGGTTCCTGAACCTTTAGGTATTGGATCTGTTGAAACCGAAGATGGTGAATGGGTTAAATCTTTCATTTGTGAAGAAGTTGGTTACACTCAAAAGGGTGTTGAAGACATCACTGATTTAGGTGCTTGGAGAGTTTTCACTCAAAAACAAAAATCATTACAACTTTCTTCAAAAAAGCCATTCAACAAGGTCCTTGTTGCTAACAGAGGTGAAATTGCTGTTAGAATCATTAAAACCTTGAAAAAGTTGGGTATAACCTCTGTTGCTGTTTACTCAGAACCTGATAAGTATGCTGAGCATGTCTTAATTGCTGATGAGGCTATTGCTTTAAACGGTACTTCTGCTGCTGAAACTTACATTGATATGAACAAAATGATTAATGCTGTTAAGATTTCCAAGGCTGAAGCTGTTATTCCAGGTTACGGTTTCCTTTCTGAAAATGCCGATTTCGCTGATAAGTTAAAGGAAGCTGGTGTCATTTGGGTTGGCCCAGATGGTGATGCTATTAGAAAGTTGGGTTTGAAGCATTCTGCTAGAGAAATTGCTGAAAATGCTGGTGTCCCATTAGTTCCTGGTTCTGGTTTAGTTTCCACTGCTGCTGAAGCTAAGGAAATTGCTGCCAAGTTAACTTATCCAATCATGGTTAAATCAACTGCCGGTGGTGGTGGTATTGGTTTGCAAAAAGTTGATTCAGAAGCTGACATTGAAAGAGTCTTTGAAACTGTTCAACATCAAGGTAAATCCTATTTCGGTGACTCTGGTGTGTTCTTGGAAAGATTTGTTGAAAATTCAAGACACGTTGAAATTCAAATGTTTGGTGATGGTCATGGTAAGGCCATTGCTATTGGTGAAAGAGATTGTTCCTTGCAAAGAAGAAACCAAAAAGTTATTGAAGAAACTCCAGCTCCTAACTTACCTGAAACTACTAGACAAAAAATGAGAAAGGCTGCTGAACAATTAGGTTCTTCTATGAACTACAAGTGTGCTGGTACTGTTGAATTCATTTATGATGAAAAGAGAGATGAATTCTATTTCTTGGAAGTCAATGCCAGATTACAAGTTGAACATCCTGTTACTGAAATGGTTACTGGTTTAGATTTGGTTGAATGGATGCTTTTGATTGCTGCTGATATGTCACCAGATTTCTCCCAAGTTGTTCCAGTTCAAGGTGCATCTATGGAAGCTAGATTGTATGCTGAAAACCCTGTTAAGGACTTTAAACCATCTCCTGGTCAATTGATCGATATCAAGTTCCCTGAATGGGCAAGAGTTGATACCTGGGTTAAAAGAGGTACTTTCATTTCATCAGAATATGATCCAACTTTGGCCAAGATTATCGTTCATGGTAAGGATAGAGCTGAAGCTTTAGCCAAATTGAGAAAAGCTCTTGATGAAACAGTTGTTTACGGTTGTATTTCCAATGTTGATTACTTGAGATCAGTTGCTAACTCTAAAATGTTTGAAGACGCTAAAATGCATACCAAGATTTTGGATACTTACGATTACAAACCAAATGCATTTGAAATCACTAACCCTGGTGCTTACACTACTGTTCAAGATTACCCTGGTAGAGTTAATCATTGGAGAATTGGTGTTCCACCTTCTGGTCCAATGGACTCTTACTCTTTCAGAATGGCAAACAGAATTGTCGGTAACCATTTCAAAGCACCAGCTATTGAAATTACTTTGAATGGTCCATCCATTCTCTTCCATCATGAAACTGTTATTGCCATTACCGGTGGTTCTGTTCCATTATTGATTAACGATAAAGAAGTTTCAATGTATGAACCAATTGAAATCAAGAGAGGTGACAAGTTGGTTATTGGCAAGTTGACTTCTGGTTGCAGATCTTACTTGGCTATCAGAGGTGGTATTGACGTTACCGAATATTTGGGTTCCAGATCAACTTTCGCTTTAGGTAACTTAGGTGGTTACAATGGTAGAGCTTTGAAGATGGGTGATGTTCTTTTCCTCGGTCAACCTGGCATCAAAGCGTGTACTTTACCAGAACCAGTTTCTGCTCCAGTTTCTGCTCCAGAATCTATTAGGCCACTCATGACATCTAATAAGGAATGGACAGTTGGTGTTACTTGTGGTCCTCATGGCTCTCCAGATTTCTTCAAGGAAGAATCCATCAAAGACTTTTTCGCTAATCAATGGAAGGTTCATTACAATTCTAACAGATTTGGTGTAAGATTGATTGGACCAAAACCAAAGTGGGCTAGAAATGATGGTGGTGAAGGTGGTTTACATCCATCCAATGCACACGATTATGTTTACTCATTGGGTGCTATCAATTTCACTGGTGATGAACCAGTTATTTTAACTTGTGATGGTCCATCATTAGGTGGATTTGTTTGTCAAGCTGTTGTTGCCAATGCTGAAATGTGGAAGATTGGTCAAGTTAAGCCAGGTGATTCCATTCAATTTGTTCCAATTGCTTTCAATGATGCTTTACAATTAACCAAGGATCAAAATGAGGTTCTTGCTTCTTTCAATGGTGATTTGCCATCTATTACCAAGGCTTTGATAGAACCAGAAAACCCAGTTTTGGCCACATTCCAATCTAACAGTAACTCTCCAGTTGTTACTTACAGACAAGCTGGTGATAGATACATCTTGGTTGAATACGGTGAGACGATTATGGATTTGAACTACTCTTACAGAGTTCACAAGTTGATTGAAATGGTTGATTCACACAAGACAGTTGGTATTGTTGAAATGTCACAAGGTGTGAGATCAGTTTTGATTGAATTCAATGGGTTGGAAATTGACCAAAATGTGTTGGTTGAAACTTTGATTGCTTATGAATCTGAGGTTGCATTCACTAACAAATGGCAAGTTCCATCCAGAGTTATTAGATTGCCAATGGCATTTGAAGACAAACAGACTTTGGACGCTGTTAAGAGATACCAAGAAACCATTAGATCAGATGCACCATGGTTACCTAATAATGTTGATTTCATTGCTAACGTGAATGGTATTGAAAGATCTTCTGTTAAGGATATGTTGTATGCTGCTAGATTCCTTGTTTTAGGTTTAGGTGATGTTTTCCTTGGTGCCCCATGTGCGGTTCCATTAGATCCAAGACATAGATTTTTGGGTTCCAAGTACAACCCATCTAGAACTTTCACTCCGAATGGTACTGTTGGTATTGGAGGTATGTACATGTGTATCTACACTATGGAATCACCAGGTGGTTATCAATTAGTTGGTAGAACCATTCCTATTTGGGACAAGCTTTCCTTGGGTAACTACACCCAACAATATAACGATGGTAACCCATGGTTGTTGTCACCATTTGACCAAGTCTCCTTCTACCCAGTTAGTGAGGAGGAGTTAGAACAAATGGTTGAAGATTCTAAGCACGGTCACTTTGAAGTTGAAATGACCGAATCTGTCTTTGATCACACGAAATACCTCAGGTGGATCCAAGAGAACTCCGACTCTATTGCTAGATTCCAAAAAACCCAAGATGGTGAAAAGTTGGATGAGTTCAAGAGACTGATTCAAGTTTCAAATGCTGAATTGGAAAAGTCCGGTACTAAGATCGACGAAGCTGCTGAAGAGCTCCCAGATGACGCTGTGGTCATCTATTCCGAGTACTCTGGCCGTTTCTGGAAGTCACTTGTTGCTGTTGGTGATGAGGTTGAAGAAGGCCAATCTTTGGTTGTTATTGAAGCCATGAAAACTGAAATGGCTGTTTCAGCCACTGCTAAGGGTAAAGTTCTGAAACTTTACCATCAAAATGGTGACATGGTCGATGCCGGTGATGTTGTTGCTGTTTTAGTTTAATTTTGTATATTCGTATTGATAAGAATTCAAAAAAAAATCCAACACTGAGACGAGACTTTCTTGTTATGTTGATGTATTTATAAACCATGCCGACTAACACTAAAGAGCGTTTCAAAAGAAAGCTCACCAGACTCGCGTCCCCCTTTGGGGCACCAAACTCTCCCCCACAAAAAGTGGACAATGTAGAGCTCATTCCAATGCATACAAGGACGATTTCCGAATCGTCTCTAGATTTACAGCTGGAAGACTATAGACGTCGCAGTTCAAACTCTTCGGGAGATGTAGTTGCACAGTATTTTCCTAAAATGCCAGGGTCTACACCAAACATTCTAACGGTCCCGGTTTCAAGGCCCTCGACCAAATCTTCCAATACATCTACAACTGAATTAAATTCTAGCTATCCATATTCTCCAATGAGAGTGCCTCAACAGATTCATTCTGGCTCCATATCAGGTGCTGCATCTAATGCTAGTCACTCTGCAAGATATTTGTCAACTAGAGGGGAAGATCATCATTTTTTGCTTTCTCATGGGAAGTCCGGATCAGGATCAGGCTCACAACAACTACAGGTACCAATAGCAACGTCTCATTCTTCTTCTAGCCAATCCATTTTGTCAAAAAGCAACTCCAATTCCATAAGCGGAATACCACAGCAATCTGTTTTACCCTCCATTGTGCCAATCCATCAAGCTAATAACTCTTTGAATTCATTACCACAGAACTTACTGAATCCTATGGCAGTGGAACCAATTAATGGTCACAATAGAGCAAACTCTAAAAATGGCACGTCAAAACCAGTGGTTTCACCACCTGCTGTTCCTTCCAGATTACAAAAGAATAACGTTCCAGCTGTTAGATCAAATATCTCGGGAAGCGGTGGTGGTCTTCTTCGTAAAAAGCATTCTTCTAGTGCTACTGCAACATCAAAGTCCAAAAAGAAATATATTTGCCATAATCATCCGCATCATATTGCTTTAAGATGTCCATATATTAGAAAAGAATTCACTGATTTAGAAAACTCTTTTGATCAAGGTGTTGAATCCAAAATCAAACAAATGACCCAGTATAACCAAGACCTTATAATAGAAATCAACAAATTGAACGCTCAATTGGATAAACTTTGTGAGACCGTGGAAGGTCAAATCGCTAACTTGGATACATTACTCTCTGAAATAGATTCCAAATTCCAATTGATCAGTGAGGATATTGATAATTCTTGTATGGATGAAGACATGAGCGATCTGGTGAAAAGAATTGACAATGTTTCTGGGAGTATTAATGAAAATAAAGAATCCATAAAAAACATACACACCCAATTGGCTATTCTTGAAGAACTCAAAAATAAGAATAAGGTTAACGAAGTCAAAAGGAAAAAATGGGTCATATTGGCTGGTACCCTGGTCACTATTTTGTTAGTACTGAAACTGGCACTTTTCTAAATACATGTGAATGAATAAATATATATAACCTGTTTCAAAACTATAAGCAAGCAAAATTACTGTACAAGTTGCAATCATCTTTGAGCAATGAATTCATTACCAAATGATGATTTATCAATTGCAACGTTGAATTTGACGTTTCTAACAACATTGCACTCAGCTTGTTCTCCACCTTCTAATCTTAAACAACCATTCAAAATCCTATCCACCTGCTGAACTGTTAAACATTCACAAATTTTGGAAATGGTCTTAGAATCCGCCTGTCCAGCCTTTTTTAATGTCAGTATTTGGCAAAGCGCCAATACATGTTGCAGTGCCTCAGGAGAATCTGGCACTTTTTGTTGATGACACCAATCAATCACCAAAGATAAATTAGATTTCACTGAAGCCCCAAGTTGGTAGGTCATGAACTTGTCTCTAGAAATGAGTTCATTGAAAACTAATTTATCCACATAACTTAACAGATCCTGAATAATTGCATTTGAAACGTTGCTATCCACGTAATATGATTTCATAGCTGAATGTAAGTTTACCAAAATTCTAACAAAATCAAACATTTTATATTTCGGTCCCTTACCAAACAACTGTCTAAAGTACAAATTGGTGTTCTTTTCATGATTTAACATTGAGCTATCTAACACAATTGCATCAATTGATCTCTTTTCTAGTTCATCAACAGAAATTCTAATCCATGAATTGTATGACACGCCAAAAAATCCATCAAAATACCTTTTCATGATTAATAATAATCTCATCAGATCAGTTCTTCTCTTGGAGTCACCAAGATGAGTTGAAAATAAATCATACATTAAACTTTCTCTAGAATCATTAATGAATTTTGAAATGGCATTTAAATTATTCATCAAATATGCCCCAAAGACTGTAATTTCTTCTGCTTTAGTCCTTGTACTCATGAGCGTTTGGAAAATATCAACACAGTGTTGCAAAAATACAACTGATTGCGAATCCAGTTGAAGTCTCCACATGGCCTTCAAAACCTCGTTTATTGATCTAGCCGGCGTCAATATATCCTTTAAAGATATGGTATCCTGATGCTCACGTGGTTCTTTAATGTCATTCAACAACAATGATGCCAAGTATCTAGGCAGGAATGGGTTGACATTCATCAATTTGTTAATATCTGTAAGTGCAGTCTGATAATTCCTATGTGATTCTTCTTCGTTAAAAGTAGCTTGTATTGAAGATCGCTTGGAAATGCTGGAAATTCTCCGTTGCGATGCACTTTTAGTATCATAATCAATCAAATTATGAGATGAATAATCAACATTTTCTAATGACTTGGTATAAAGAAGAACATCTCTCTCAAAGTCTGCTTTGATATTTGGATTCAAGGATACATTAGCATCACCTGAAAAGTTAGATTTCGAATCATCAATGAGTTTAGAAATCTTCTCCATTTTAAAAAGAACATTAGTTAAGGTGATATCAAGTGCATCACTTGGTGTATTTTTTTGAAACAACAATGCTTCCTTTTCTGTCAAAACCAGTGGTAGTTTATTTTTAGGTGAATCTCTTTTCAAAATTGAATCTGGACTCGTTACAGAAGATTCAGTGAATGTCACGGAATCTTGAGATGGACTTTTCAAATTTGGAACATTGCTCGATTCTTCAATCTGCATCTTTTCTTGAACTTCATATTGAGATTGCATTTTTTCATTCATGAATGCTGCTTTCTGGTGAGCTTCAACTGCTTCCGTTTCAAGCCTTTCTTTTTCAGCTTGAACTTCAGCATCATGTCTAGCCTTTTCCGTCAATTTCTGAGATATTTCACTTCGAGTAATATTTGCCTTAACTATTGATTCCAAAGAAATTAACAATTTCACTGACAACTTAACTTCATGTCTTGCAATGGAACCTCGTATAAGAGATTGAATCTTAATTACTGAAAGCTTCTTCTTTAAGGACTCATTTCTTGCAATGTAACCTCTGATCAAAGACTGTATTTCCAAAACACTTGATTTGATCTTGCCGTACAAAACTCTATCACTGTGTCCTCTCAAATATCTCTGAAGCAAAATTACAGATTCTCTAACTTTTCTTGTCTTCACGATTTCTAATTCACTCAAAATACCAGCTTTAAAGAAAATCTTACTTCTACCCATTTGATAAAGATCTGGTTTTACAAAATATGTGTCCAGAATTTGCTTGATAATTTGTTTTTCCTCTATAGCTGAATCCAGTTCACCTCTGTTGATTTTTAATCTCATCTCACCATCAGAAACTAAAATAACAAATTTTCTTAAGAAATCTGTAAAGGTTGATTTTGATTGAAATCCTACCATGGAGATTTTGATGGTTTCCAAAACACCACAAGCTCTTAGCTGAGATAAAACCATCAGATTTTCGAATTGCCATGGCGACTTCGCATCATTTGGTTTGATACATCTGATGTAATGGACATCAGTTGAATTAATGGTATTCATTAATTCATTTAATGAAGATTTAAAAATAGAACCCAATGTAGGTTTCTTAGCTCTTCGAATGGCACCAGAACTGGTAGTCTGTCTAGTATCTTTTTGAGAAGTGACATTCATGATATTCAAAAGAAATTGATTTGAACTAGACTTTAATGTTTCACTTAAGGCGTCAGGAACAACGTCCCTGTTTTTATCTAAAAATCCATCAATTGTATAAGGAACATCAAGTGCGTAATGTGAAACAATGAATTTTTCATTGCCAAATCTGGCTTTTTTGAAAACTTTATTAAATGGTGGTTCAGTATAAGAATGAAACATTTTATCAGCCCAAGCACTTTCTGAGCCTGATGGTAATTGGCATTGTTCATCTAGTAAACTTAAAATTCCGGATCTATTTTCTATCAAGTCAATACAAGTTTGATTATCGGCAAATTTAATAAAAGACCATTCAATACCCTCATCTTTGTATTCTTCTTGCTGTAACTTGAAAACATGCTGAGTAAATTCTTGTTGTAACTTTTCATTCGCGTAATTAATGCAGAATTGTTCAAAGGAGTTGTTATCAAAATGTTCAAAACCATATATGTCCAATACCCCAATAAATGATTTCACATTTCTTGGATCAGGAGTTGAAAGATCATCATTTATAGACTCACAAAGCCAGTTGAATAGAGCCGCATATAAATATTTAGCAATGGAATCTCTGGAAACAACCACCTCGTGATATTTTAAGCTGGACATGATGCTATCTGACCTGGTTGCAATTTTCTTCTTCACAATCCACTTTGCAAAATCGTTAGAATTGAGATCAAGTAACTGGCAAGCTAAAATTAAACTTGGATCCTGTGAGTCTACTATACCGATATCTCTAGATTTTTCAATTTTGATATTACCAATGTGTAACAAGGCAGCTAGGATTTTGAAAATTTCAAATTGGGTATCTGAGTCAATTCCAATTAGAGATAAAGCTTCACAAGTTTCTTTAAAATCTTCACCATCATCGACACCGGCAATAGACGAAGTTTCACCTTGATAAAGATAATTATAATCTTTGGCAGTTTGTAATCCGAGCTTAGTCTTGACTTCAGGTGATAATCCATGTATCATTTGATAGAAAATATGGTAATTTCTTTCCATATTTTGTTGGTAAACCAGACGTGAACGTTCAAGAAGATATGTTTTTATGCTAGCCCCACAAATGGAATGGTTCTGGTCGAACTGGATTTGCAGGTATTTACCAAATCTACTAGAATTATCATTCCTTGTAGTTTTGGCATTTCCAAACGCTTCCATGATTGGATTTGTAGCTAGAATTTGTTTCTCGATTTCAATGGTTTTACTGCTTCTAGTTTTAGGATTAGCATTAGCAAAAAACCTCATGATGTATTTGGCGCTGACCGTTTTACCAGCACCTGACTCGCCGGAAACAATGATCGATTGTGATTCTCCGTTCATCTTCATCACATGGTACGATTCGCTAGCAATTGAGAACAAATGCGGAGGGTTTTCGTCTTTGGCTTTATTTTGATACTGATGAACTTTATCGGAGGAATAAAGATGTTCCATGTTATCGAATGGGTTGATAGCTACAAGAACAATTCCTGAGTATGTGTAAATTTCCTTCTTGGCGTATCTAATTTTCACAGCATTGAGAACGGATGGCTCGTTGAGATGTGACAAGTTGGTTAAATCCTCCACATCATCATTCAAATTTCTCAGTTGCGGTAACATATGATTGTCCTTTTTCATATTGGAGGTCTCAATCACAAACTTTTTGTCACGATCGAGATCTGAGACCAATTCTATAGTCGACTTTCCATTATCTACTATTGTAACGTTTAAAACGTTTACGGGAAGCCAACCTTGAAGATCATCGGGGACCCAACAAGGGCTGTTAAAAAAATATGTTAGTATACAGAAACAAAGCTTGGCGCGGATCAATCACATACGTGTGTTCACCTAGATGCAATTCAAAAGACATGATTTTGCCTCCCACAATAAAACAGTATGTAGTAAATCAAAAACTTGCGTTAAAAAATGCTCATTATAAAATACACAAGAAGTAACACTACACATCTAATAAACTCAAACATTTTTTCATTTCTTCCTCGCTCAAACAACCGATGTAAAGACATTTGGCCATAATAGACTCGTCTCTTTTATTATTGAAAAACTGACACCAGTCGATCATCCTAATGACGCTCTTTGCTATTTGACATCCATTTTGGATCTTCTCAAAGTTGATCAGATCGTAAGCTTCTTCTTTATCTTCGTCTGCTTCATCTGAAGCTAGATCTGGAACTTCTCTGATGATAGTAGGAAGCTCTGCATTGAGTGCAAGATCGTTCAAATCCAATGGGAGGAAAGGAATGACACCGTTAGACATCTTGACTTCCTCCAGCTGGGTTCTGTAAAAGCTGTAGTTGTCAAGAGGAGAGGTAAAATCTTTGAGCTTCTTGAACTTCAACATTGCACCGGGATCGATTCTCGCCCATGTTGAAGTCAAGCTCTTGAGAATGTCGGAGTTCAAAGCAAACATGATTTGGAAAACAATTATGAAGTTTTGAATCTTCTTAGCTTCCCAAGCTATCTGAATGAACTTGGTGATGGTCAAAATTCTCAAAGAGAGGTCTTTGCAGAGAATGATTTCACTCTTAACCCAGTTTGTCATCAAATTGAATCTCAATGTGACCAATTCAACGCCTGTTCTTTCAGTTTCATCGATCATTACTCTTAACCACGAATTGAATGGTGTTAACACGTTATCAAATTTCAAATTGATCAATTCTTTCCAATCAATATCCAGCAGCAGATCTCTTTCAATAAGGGTGAACTGATTCAGGATAGCAGTTAAGTCGTGTTCCAAAATAAACGGAATGTGTTTACCATCAATCATGATGTTATCAATGTTGGAATTCTCCCTTGGTAAAAGTAACAAAGAAGACAGATCAAAATTGGACGACCTATCGTCGTGCATCAAAAGCTTGCTTGTACGACTGCCAGATCTACTGACCATTTCAAGCGGCAATGCATTATCTCTTGGCCCATTGGTAATGTAAAGATCTCTGATCTGTCTTTCCAGATCAACTTCCTTCACTGGAGATTGACAAACAATTCCAATGGCATGTTTCTGATGAGTATCCAATTTCGGAGAAGCTGGTGTTGAAAAAGTAGTTTCATCATTCAATCCATAAACAATTTGGGCTCCATTTGATGTTGTTTCAAATTCTCCTTGGTTCAAATTGGGGGTATTACCTCTAAGTTTATTGAGGGCCCAGTTGATTGGATTTTCATCATGTGGCTCAAAATCTGGAAGTTCAGCCAACTGATTGATATCTGTTTGTGAAATACCATTGTAATTAGGCTTACTGAGAGATGGGGTTTGAGAAGAAATCATTGATATAACATCGTCATCATCAGACATGTTTCCATTAAAAGGCAATTCTTCAAAATTGGCCAATGTGGCAAGCTTATCTTGAGATTCTTCAAATTTAAATACATCTTCTTCACAAGTAGATTCATCTCCAGCAATTTCAATATGTTTTTGAGGTGAAACAAATGACAGCTCAGGATCATTACCAAATCCGTAAACAAAACTTTGATTTTCCTCTTGATTTTGAACAATAAGCAATGGAAGCTCGTGTTGGGTCAAATCAGAAACATTGGCGATAGCACTGTCACCTTCTTCTTGCACATTCACGATTTCCGGTTCTTCAACTTTTTCCATTGAATCCTCAAATTGATCGGTACTTGAGTTGCTGTGTTGACTTAAGAGATTGGAGCCACTATCAGATGGACTGCTCAAATTGATATTCCTGATAGGTGTAGTGGGAGGGGAGAAGTCAAACTCTTCCTTGGATGGAGAACTTATATCATTAGATTCGCTAACAAAGACCAGCTCTTTAGCAATCTTCTGATCTTCAGTGATGACTTCCATCTCGTTGTTATCATTGAGATATACTGGATGGGATGATACGGGTTCTATTTGGAGTTGACTAGAAGTTTCAAAATGGTCTTCATTGATTTCTATGGGGCTCGATTGTGATTCGAATTCGCCATGCACCGAATATCCTTCGCCGACATCTTGCTCCTCACTATCAAGTCGTAAATTACTAAAGCCATTTTTTCTTCGTAACATTCCCTTGTCATTAGCAACAGGTAACCTGATTGATGTTGAATCAGACAATACTGAGTCATAAGTGATATAAGATTCTCTAGATCTAGAAGCGACGGACCAATCACCGCTATTAGTAACCTTTGCTCCAGTAAAAGGTTCATCTCCGGCATAATTCATATCTATGAACTCGCCTTCTTCATTTTCATCATTTTCTAATGTGATGTCCAATTGTGACTGAGAAGTGGCGGACCAATCTACCATTTCGCTTGCCTCTTTAAATGACAGTGGAATGGATATCCTTTTCTTGTTAATTGAATGTAATTTCATAACCTGTTGATAGTCTCTCAATATTAGCTCTGAAATGTAATCAATCTTACCATTTGGATCGAGAGAAGTTTCTAAATCGTGTAAAATAGTGGAAGATCTGATGCTTTGCTTTGGTTTAGCTTCTGGCTTTGATGATTGTTGTAAAGATGGATCTTTGTGATGATTTTCCTGGCGCTTAGATCTAAATAATGTTCTTAAGAATGATGGGTTTTTGTTCTTCTTACCATTGGCATTTCTACGACGGGTATCAAGATTTGAATAATTGTTAGTTCTTTCTTTTGGAACTGCAGGGGTGGCTTGATGTTGAACTTTAGCAGCCTCTGTATCTTTCTCCTTCTTAATGTTAACAACATTTGAGTCCTTAAAGATTTCAATCTTACCATTGAGAGCAAACCCTGTTTCAGCGCCCGGAACAAGATCTTCTTTTTTAATAACACCTTTCAACGGTTTTGATTTGACCTCATCCATCAGTTGATCTAGAATCAAATCCAGTGTGGAATCGTGTGATTTTATTGATCCATAACTCTGTTTAACAGGTTGTAATGCATTCAAGGATTCTAATTGTTTGAACTGGGCCTTTTGTTTTCTCTTTGCATTTTGCGGAATTAGTGATTCCAATTTAGGGGTATTTCCATCTAACATACTGATAATGCCCGATCTTCTAGTGATAGGATCATTCAAGTTTTTGTGAGCAAATGTGCTGAGCCTTGGTAAAATTTCCATTTGGTCTAAATCAATGTAAATCACATCTTCAGAGATAGGCGTTGGTGTGGATTGAACAAAGTAGATGTCGCATGACTTGATGTAAGCCTTTTTCAAATCTCTTAATGCGGTCATCTTGACCACGGAGTTCATGAACTGTTCATATTTGCACATCTCATTGATTGTGATCACAAACAGTGATCTCAAGTTCTGTTCATCAATGAAGTCCTGGAAATGGTTCAGTAGCCAATGCCGCAAACAAACAAAGGTTCTAATAATAAAAAGCGGATCGCCTAATTTCAAACACCAACTCAGTCGGCACAGAATCAGCTCCATCAACGGAACAGGATCAATGATTGACCTGAACGTCAAGAAAAAATCAACTAGATTGGTGTAGTTTAGCACTTGAGGGGAGGAGAGAAAACAGATTATTCCCTCTGGAGTTCCGCAAAGTAGCTTCTCGCCATCAAAATGCATGATTTCTGACTCTACCGGCGTCGGGTTCAACAACTCATTGTCGAAGATGTGTTCATTCATTTCAAAACTCATCAGCAGCTGCGTGACGTCAAAAGACGTAGATTTACGGTTTGTATGCAGCAAACAATTTTCTCCCTCGGTTTCTTCATTTAGAAACTGGCTATCATCAATGAAAGCCATTCCACGTTGCAACACTTGTTTCTGATAGATCACAATTGGATGTTTAAAAAAAATCAATTTTCTGCTAACAAATCAAATTGAAAAAGTAAACAAACGGGAATGAGTGAAAAAATAAACGCGCTCTCGCATGCTCATTGTTTACTTTTGCTGAGTTCACGCAGTACTGGGAGATGGGATGATGCAAAAGAGGCTGTGAAAAAAGAATTATGCACAGCTGAATTTTGGCTACTCGGGAGGCTTTTTATTTTTGTGATAGACCCAATATTGGGTGCTTTGGTGAGGGAACAGCACTGGCGAGGTGTGATTCAGTGAAAGAAGGAGTAAAATACCAAATAAAGATCTACACGAGAGTTTTTGTACAAAGGGTGTTTATCAGGACAGGCTGGATGGGAAATATTTGGAGTCAATTGATGGCTGTTTAGATTTTGTTACGAGTTAGTTTAAATTGGCTATTTCGATTTGGTTATTGATACCAGTGCGTGATGAAGTTGGCCATTCCGATTATGTTATCGATGAAGGATCGGTGCGTGATGCACAAAGAGTATGTGTCATAAAATATGCTTCAATACAAATACAAAACCTTAACTTAATTATATATAAAAATGACTCTATCAGTCACACATTTATTGAGGACCGTCGTTAATAGCGATTCTAACAGCCTTGTGTTGGTAGTAGTTTTCAAATGCTTCAGTACCCATTTCTCTACCGATACCAGATTGCTTGAAACCACCAAATGGCATGGCTTGGTGGAAGTCGTTGTAAGTGTTGATCCAGACGGTACCAGCTTGCAACTTGTTGGCAACGTAGGTGGCGGTGTCGAGGGACTTGGTGTGGATACCAGCAGCAAGACCGTATTCGGAGTCGTTAGCTAGGGCAATGGCTTCGTCGGCGGTCTTGAACTTGGTAACAACGGCAAATGGACCAAAGATTTCTTCAGAGTAGATTCTCATGCTTGGTTCAACGTTGGCAAAGATGGTTGGCTTAACAAAGTAACCCTTGGAGCCTAATCTTTCACCACCGGTGACAAGAGTGGCACCGTCCTTCTTACCTGCTTCAACGTAGGAGAGAATCTTGTCCAATTGTTGTTGGGAGGTTTGGGCACCTTGGAAAGTGTCTTCTTCGAATGGGTTACCAACCTTCAAGTTTTCAGCTGCGTTCTTGAATTCTTCCATAACCTCTTCGTAAACGTCTTCTTGGATGAACACTCTGGAACCGGCACAACAAACTTCACCGGAGTTGTAGAAAATACCAGTGATCAAGTTAGAGACAGCCTTCTTGACATCAGCGTCCTTGAAGACAATGTTTGGAGACTTACCACCCAATTCCAAGGTCACCTTCTTCAAGTTGGAGTTGGCGGCAGCAGTCATAATGTGCTTACCGGTGGCGGTGGAACCAGTGAACGCAATCTTCTTGATCTTTGGGTGGGTGGAGATTGCTTCACCACAGATCTTACCGAAACCGGAAACAATGTTGATGACACCTGCTGGGACGCCTGCTTCCTTGGCCAACTTTGCGGCGTAAAGGGCAGAGAGAGGAGTGGATTCGGCAGACTTCAACACCACAGTGTTACCGGTGGCCAGGACTGGACCAATCTTCCACGACCACATCAAGAGAGGGAAGTTCCATGGAATGATGGCACCACAGACACCGACTGGCTCCTTCTTCACGTAGTTGAAGTAGTTGGAGCCAGTGTTGACGACTCTACCGTCGATCTTGTCCGCGTAACCTGCACAGTATCTCAAGTACTCGATCACCAAGCCAACGTCACCCTTGGCCATGGAGAGCGCCTTACCGTTGTCCATGGACTCGATTGCAGCCAACGTGTCCTTGTTAGCTTCAAAGATTTCAGCCAAGTTGTACAGCACCTTAGATCTTTGGGAAGGGTCACCGGTGGACCAGGACGAGTTGAACGCAGCTGATGCCGCGTTAACTGCCAGGTCGATGTCTTCCTGTCTCGCCTCGTACACGTGACAGATTTCTTCTTCCGTGGATGGGTTCAAAACTTCAAACGTCTTGTGTTGCTTCGAAGGCACAAACTCGTTGTTGATGAAGAGACCGGTAGGCTGTTCGTACGTTTGGCCGTTTGGAAGCGTCACCGTTTGTGAGAGCGGGTATTGCGAGTAGAGTCTTGCTCTGATCGAGCTGAACGCCTTGGAGGCGGCCTTGATTGATTGTCTAGAGTTAGCTTGGAACATGGTGGACACCTTTGGTGAAGAGTGCGGGCTTGGTTTGCTTGCTTTGAAGGTGGCACACCGCCCCTATTTAAACACATTCAAAGCGGGGGTGCGTCACTGCGCGGAAGGTGGGGTCAAATTTTGTTAAGGCCGTGTAGCCGAAGTAAACCTTCTTCCAGCAATGGGTTTTAGGAGGGAGAAGGGTGGGGGGGAAAGACAATGTGAGGAGAGGGGGGGCGAGTGAGACAGCGTGAGGCTTCAAAACCAAGTCGTAGAGACGAAGTAAACACAATGCTCAGTGGCTGGTGAAACCGAGCCAAATTCAATTAAGTAGCAACTGGGCTCATGAATCACAAAACCCATAATGTGTGGGTAATGGAACCGCAGTGTAAATGCCAAGCCTGAGACACGTCATCACCCCAACGGTCATTTCTATTCTTAACCCCTTGATAACCCCATTTGGGGGGGGGAATTCCCCTCCTTGACCCCCTCATCTTAACGGAAATTAGGATGAGTAGTTTTTCCGGTGTTAGGCTTTGGGGCCGAGCCGACGAGTCCGAGCCGAATTTAGAGTGTGGAGGGGAATGCGATGATGACGTGGTGTGTGTGATTCACAGGTTTGCACTGGTGTCGGTTACGATGAGCCAATTGCATACTCTAGACAATTGTCAGCAGCTATAGAGATGATTACCGTGCAATTGTCATCAGCTATAGAGATGATTACATGGTGTGTGTGATTCACAGGTTTACGCTAGTGTTGTCGGTTACGATGAGCTAATTGCATACTCTAGACAATTGTCATCAGCTATAGAGATGATTACATGGTGTGTGTGATTCACAGGTTTGCACTGGTGTCGGTTACGATGAGCTAATTGCATACTCTAGACAATTGTCAGCAGCCCTAGAGATCTTTTCTATGCAATTCTCATCAGCTATAGAAATAATTACATAGTCAATGCACTAGTGTTGGCACGTGCTATAAGCTATGAACATAATTACATGCTCTAGGCAGATAGACATGGAGAGAATTACAAACGATACACTGAGTATTCCAATTACTCATCCTACGCAAGTAGACATGGAGAGAATCACAAACTATACACTGAGTATTCCAATTTCCCATCGCACCAAACTCAATTGGTCAACCCCAGCTCCTTGAACACAGCCGCAGTCTTATCTTGCGACTCCAATGCAGACAAGGTGCTCTCGTTACCCCAGAACTTCCCGTCAACAAAAATCGATGGCACCCACTTGCGTCCTGAGATCGCAGTGAATTGGCTTTCCAACGCAAGTGCTTCGCTCGCATTCATCTTGTCCAACTCAATCACGTGGAATTTCTCAAAAACGTGGTACTTCTTGAAAACATTAATCGAGTACTTAACGTCTGGACACCACGACTTGGCCAAAAGAACAAATCTGTGTGCCTTCACAATTTCCGCTGCTGTCACCATTCTATTATTCTATACCAAGAAGAGAATCTTCAAGCAAAGTGAATTTTTCACCACTGCCATGAAATTTCTTTTCAAATCACGTGCACTGTATCCACTTTTTACGTAAGCACTGTCTATAAGGCCCCTACAATCTTCCAATTTTGCGCCTACTTCACGTCATCAAACTCGACTTTGCTCCTTGCTGATCACACTTTACACTTGCTTCTTTCTCAGAAACGTGGCTTAAGCTTTTCGGACGTTTTTCGGGGCTCCAATATGCTACTCAGCATGCGTTGGCTTTCAAAATGAGTCTTTTGAGCCCCTCTTTTTTGCAGGATCTAGCTGTTAATTGCAGCTCTGCTTTGCGCTTGATCCGCAAGTTTCACCTTCCCACTCACGCATCCACAATTAGTGTCCTGGTTATCGCTCAGCATGTCTCGGCGAAACTATTTACACTAATTTTTTTCATTAGGTAAACACTTGCGTTTATCAAGCACTCGCTTTTTTTTCTCACCATGACGACCTCGCCAGAGCCCACAAGCGTGAGTGCGTTTTCTCCTGCAGCAGATGAGTATCAGGAAGAATTAGAACTCGAGTTGACGAGAACAAATACAAGAATTTCCAGCCTCACAAAGTCTCACCATTCTTCAACTAATGTCCCAGCCAGTGCAGAGGATGAAGACGAGGGTTCAGACCCTCGTACCGCAGATTGGGACTCGCCAGATGATCCTGGCAATCCCCACAATTGGCCTAAGTGGCTGAGATGGTATTGTACCATGACCACAGCGTTCTACTGTCTCGTTATCACTATCGGGTCCTCCATCTATGTTGAAGCGATTCCTGAAATGATGGTCAAGTGGAAAGTGTCACAGACCCTTGCACTTGCAGGACTCACGTTCTATCTTTTAGGTTTGGCCTTTGGACCAGCTGTTGCAGCTCCATTGAGTGAACTTTTTGGACGTAAAATCGTCTACTGTTCCACCTTACCAATTTCCATGTTGTTCATTATGGGGGTTGGTTTGTCTAAAAACATTGGTCAGGTGTTGGTTCTGAGATTCTTCGCTGGTTTAACCTCTTCGGGTGCCTTGGCCATTGCCGGTGGGACCATCACCGACGTGTGGAGACCTAATGAGATCGGCTTAGCAATGACAATGTTCTGTTTGTCTCCATTGTCAGGTCCCGTTTTAGGTCCAATTGTTGGCTCCTTTGTGGCTCAAGGTAAGGTTTCGAAAGACCCATTCAGGGTTGGTGGTCTTCGTTGGGTCATGTGGGTCAACTTGTTCTTCGCTGCCACCGTTTTCTTCCCACTTTTCCTCATGCCTGAAACCTACAAACCAATCATCATGAGAAAGAGATTCATCAAGAGAGGTATCAAGATCAAACAAGCCATGAGCTTGCACAAGTTCATTGTTGCCATCCTCTTCATTACACTTTTGAAACCAATGGAAATGTTGGTTGTCGAGCCAATTGTTCTCGTCTTTTCCATCTACACCGCATTTGTCTTTGCTGTTCTCTTCGGTTTCTTTGAAGCATACCCTGTCATTTTCAAGGGTATCTATGACATGGGAATGGGTGTCTCTTCCCTGCCCTTCCTTGGTGTTGGTCTTGGTTTACTCCTTGGCTCATGCGCTTATCTACTTCTGGACAAATACATCTTCTTCAAAAAATGGGACGATGGTTACATTGGTATGAAGGATAAAGATGGTAACAAAATCCCCCCAATCCCAGAATCAAGATTGTTATCTTGTAAGATCGGTTCGCTTACAATGGGGCCATCGCTATTCTGGTTAGCATGGACTGCAAGAAAAAGCGTTCATTGGATGGCTCCAACTGCCGCTGGTGTCCTCTTTGGTTTTTCCTTGGTTATGATTTTCTTCTCCATTTTAACTTACTTCTCAATGGCTTATCCACCTATTTCAGTTGCCAGTGCGCTTGCGGCTAATAACATGACCAGATATGTTGTTTCCTGTGTTTTCCCATTGTTCACTGTTCAAATGATGGAAAGTAAAGTCTTGCATGTTTACTGGGGGGTTTCTATTTTTGCCTTTGTTGCAATCCTCATGGTTCCTGTTCCTTGGATCTTTGATAAATATGGTCCAAAATTAAGACAAAGTTCCAAGTACGGTTGGGACGCAATTAAGAAACAAATGCAAGCCGAAGCCGAAGCTCAAAAAGCTGCCGTTGAAGCTGATAATGATCAAGAAGTCAAGGAAAATGATGGTGGTGATACCGATATGGGTGCTGAACGTTCTGAAAAGATTGCACTCGATAAGGCTTAATATTCTTCTCCCGCGTTTTGTGTTTTTCAAATTTGATTCGGTTTTGATTGATTGTTGTTAAGACAGTGGTGTCTTTTAATTCACATTTAGTGATTTCAAAATACCTAATAATTTGTTTAATTTGTAGTGTAGGGCCATTTAAAAAACTGCATTTGAAAAACGATGTTTGATATTTTTTTCACAATGCCAAACATTACCCGTATTGATTTGAAAATCCAAAAACTCGCAACAGCAGAACTGGGTCTCTACAGAACAAAGTGTTTTTTTCTTGCTTTTAATCAGTATATTCTTTTCGATTTTACCCAAACTTCATGAGCATATTTTCATTCTTACACTGCGCGCCGTGCGTTGAAAAATTCTGTTCATCTTATAAATCAAATCAAATCAAATCATAGTTTCTTTGCCTAACATCTCGCCATGTCATTCAATTCCGACCCCAATGACAAAGTTTACACCGGTATGGAAATTTTGAAAACACCATTACATGGTATTTACATTCCAACTGCTCTTTGTATATTTGGAACAGCTATTGTTAATTATGAATACGTTCCATACATGATTGGTCTCTTGGCCATTTTTTTCCTTTTCCAATACATAAGGGTTAAAACACAGAGACCTGTTCTTAGTAAGGACCAGTTCCAAGAATATGAATTGATTGATAAAACTATCATTTCTAAAAACACAGCAATTTATAGATTCAAATTACCAAATGAAGATGATCAATTACAAATACCAGTTGGACACCATCTTGCTTGTAGGGTTGTTATTGATGAAGAAGAATTTGTGAGATACTACACTCCTATCAATAACAAATACGACATGGGCTTTTTTGATATCATTGTTAAATCATATCCAACTGGGAAAGTTTCAAAGTATTTTGGTAATTTAGTCAAGGGTAAGTATGTTGAATTCAAAGGTCCTGTTGGTAGAATGAGCTACAAGAACAATATGGCTAAGAATATTGTTATGATTGCTGGTGGTTCCGGTTTAACTCCAATGTTGGCGGTTTTAGGTGAAATCTTCACCACTGCTACTGATACAACTAACGTTAAACTTATTTATGCCAACGAGACTGAAAACGATGTTTTATTGAATGATGAATTAGAAGAGTATGCTGAATTGTACCCTTACTTTGAATTTGTTAAGGTTGTGAAGGACGTCTCTGTTAAATACAATGGTAAATACGTTGGTTGGATCAATGATGAAATTTTGGACAATGAATTACCAAAGGTTGACGAAGATACCAAGATTTTCATCTGTGGTCCATTAGCAATGAAGAAGTATCTATTGAAGGAGTTGGCAAACAGAGGCTGGCCTGAGGGTGTTTTGCAAAGCAAGCAAGATGATCAAGTGTTTGTTTTTTAAGTTACAAATCATGGACCATCGATTAAAGTAGCCAGTTTGTGTCTGTGGAGCTTCATCTTTGCATCAGGATTGTTTTCTGAGTGCGCAGTGTCCAGCAACCATGGCTAAGTTTTGACTATATTTACATTAAATTCCTTTCTTGTGTTTATTTAATTAATACAAAGTGTAAAATGTGATGCAGCGGCAAAATCATTGTGTATTGAGCCATTTCAGATCAACAACCACTCATCTATAGGAGGTTGAATTGTGTTTTGTGTTTCCGGTAGAAGTGTCACGTGACTATTTTTTTTTTTTTTACAATTTGAAAAATCACAAACTGACGCGAAACGCGTAACCATACACTCAACAAACATATTCATCTAGCATGGACGCCAACAGCGTACTCCAATCTCTATTGAGTAAGAGTGCGGGAAAAAAATCTCTCTTACAAACAGATTCAAGCACTACACCATTAACCAAAAAAATCACATTATCGAATGGTTCAACCCATGTCTTGAAGCCAAGAAAGAAGAGGACAGTTTATAAAGCTGAGGCGAATGTTAACATGAGTGATTTGTATAACACATTGGCACTTTCATCATCATTTGGGCCTGAGACTTCCACTACGGGAGAACTCACATCACTCACCAACGAACTCAATGAACAACTGATTCAATTGAACCCGTCGAGTTCTGTTTCATTATGGACTGAAAAGTATAGACCAAAGAAGTTCATAGATTTGGTTGGGAATGAAAGAGTAAATTCTGCCATTTTGGCATGGTTGAATGAATGGAAAATCGATGGCTCGAAACCTTTGAAGAAACTATTGCTTATTCATGGACCACCCGGGGTTGGTAAAACCAGTATTGCTCAGTGCATTTGCAACCAATTGGGGTATGAAATCCATGAGATCAACTCTTCGGACGATAGATCAGGAGCAGGGGTGAAAATGAGAATTGACAATGTTATTTCTGGTGACAGTTTGAGTAAAAAACGTAGATGTCTCGTTTTGGATGAAGTTGATGGATGCGATTTGGGTGTCATAAAGTATCTTGTTTCATTGGTTCGGAAGGATGAAAAAATGTCTGTGATTAGGAGGCCAATCATTCTTCTTTGTAACGATCCCTATGCGAAGGTGTTGAATGATATTAAGCCACATTGTGAAATCTTCAAATTCATGTCTCCTATCAAAGAAGATGTGAAGAAGAGACTGGAGAGGATTCTTAGGATGGAAAACAGGACAGTTGATCATGAGTCTTTGAATGATTTAATTGAGTCGATGGGCGCAGATTTGAGAACATGCATCAACTTCATTCAATTCAGCTCTAGATACTCTAAGGACTCCAATGGAAAGGATCAACAAGTTGGATGGTTCAAAGTGTTGAAGGATGTGTTTTATCGAAGAGCGAAAGTGACCAAAAATGACCAATATTGGACCATTTTCAATGAGATTCTGAATTGCGGTGATCATATTGATCAAATTGTCAATGGGGTATTTAATGAAATGTGTCAATTTAACCAAATGGGTGTGAGTATGAGTTTGGAAAAGTACATTGAGCTCAACCAGTGGTTTGGCTTTTATGACCAGATAAGTCGTAATTCGTTCAATGACGATTTTGTTGTGTACAAGATGACTCCCGTGTTGAAGATAATGCAGGAATTCAACGACATTGGCGACGGCCGAAAAGTGGGTCAGTACAAGCAGGGGATAGATTACGAGCTTAAGAAGACATGTGAGAGGGTTGCTGAGAGGTTACGCGGGGTTAACGCTTGCAAGCTTCAGTTGGTGCTGTATGAGCTAGAAATGCTCAGCAAAATTGTGCTGGGCCAAATGGCCATTTCCCAAACGAGTCGATCTATGGGACTGTTTGACAGATCGTTGGACCTTTTACAAGGACACTCCGTAAGGGTGGAAAGTGAAAGATTTGGCGGTACGGATGGGTTCAGAAGACCGTACGCTAAGTTCTCACCGGATATCAACATTACGAGATGGAAAAGCGTGAAAAACGAAGGTATTGAGGCCTTGAGGGCTGGACTGGTGGAACGATGGAAACAGAATGCTGTCAAGAGACCAAGAGAGGTTGAAGAAGAGCCTGCGAAGGAACAGGTTTCCAAGAAGACCAAGACCAGTGTTGAGTTTTTCAAATCGCAGTATGGGGCCTTTAAGGAGGGTACTACAGGAACTGAGGAAAAACGGGGGCCCTCGTCTGGCTACAGGATTTGGGTCAAATACCACGAGGGTTTTTCCAATGCTGTGAGGAAGGAAACCACTTGGGGTGCTCTGTTTGGAAAGCAAACTCCGCTGCGCCAGCGAGAATGATATAATGGGGTATTAATCCGGAGTTAATCCGGCCCCACCTTTCTTTTTGGCATGTGTGTGTATATAGCAATATGTAAACCAATACGTCAGAGCGTTAGTGTGACAGTAAGGGAGCGTGTTATGTGGAGCGTGCATGTGGGGTGTGATCAATGCGATTCGGGACGGAATCGCTAACGGGGACGAAGCCGCAGCGCATGAATCATTGGCGAGAGTGGTTCCAACGAGCAGCTGTCGCAGTCGACGCATGGTGCAGAGTGGTTCCAACGAGCAGGAGTGGTGTGTCTAGAAACTGGTGCATGTCGGCGTCTTTCTGACGCCCCGGTTATGTCATCACAGGCACCAGCCGGTTTCGAGCCGTTTTCGTCTAACGCTGTGATTTATGTACGAAAGGGTATAGAGATGCGTATATTTTAAACAGAATGAGTCTCTCCCATAGGACCCTCGACGCATAATGGTGGGGGGGCGGTGGAAAGATGCTTAATGCATACACCAACAGCAGGTTACAATATCGGTGTCTGCACGGAATCAAAGCCGATGCACGGCTGAAACATCCCAACGTTGGCCCGATGACATGATTGCACAGAGCATGGACCGGGTCTCGAGATTCAATCCGTTTTATCCACCACGACATTGCGCACACCCATGCGCACATATTGTGCTACCACCATTGACAGCAGACGATCACGTGACCTCTGGTTTGGTGTCTGTGCAGCACGTGACCGCCAATTTGCCCAAACGGGAACGTTGCCGCACAATAGAAGCAAAAATAAATAAGCTGGCAGCAAGAGCAGGAGGCGCTAAAACGACAGCACTCGTCGCTGCAGCCCACGCTGGGCTGCACCGATTGCGTCAGCTCCCTGTTGCGGGAATCTCTAAAAAACCCCTGTTGTCTCAAACCCGCTGTTTCGCCTGTAACCGCCCCCGCTCTTCTTCCCTCGTCACGTGACCCTGCCAGAGAAATCTTTTTTTCTTCCCTATTCAGCAGGGGAAGAAGAAAAAAGCAAGAAAACTTCGGTGCTCAGCACTGTACACTGCCAAGAAACAAGAAAAAGTAGCTCCATCAACAAACGGAAGAGCATTTAATTCCAGCTTCGAGCCGTTAGCATTCCCACCAAATTTCGCTTCGTCGCCGCCACATTTTCAACTCTTCTCGCTGTTGTCTTGGGCCGCAATCTCCACCTATTCCTCCCGTTTCCCCCCTCTCTACAGGGGGGTATCATATAATGTCCAAGGCCAGAGCCAAATAATGGGAGCGTCGGCGAGTGAGAAAGAAAAGCACATTGCACACTGAACAGAGGGGATCGTCTTCCACTAGAATCAAGCATCAAATCCCACCCCCTCTCCCCTCGTCTTGCACGCCTTGCAAAAACACCCGTTTTCCAATAAACGTTTAGAGGGCAGAATTGCTGAGCAAATTGCGGCGCTTGTCGGCGTTTCTTTTGCGCGATCGGGCGTTTCTTTTTGCAGGAAATAAAAGGAAGCTAAGCTCCGGAATCTGACTTGGGTGCGGCCAAAGCTGTTGAAAGCAGCTATTTTATTGGGCATAGCAAAATGGACCCGAAGACGGCTAACGAAATGAGTACTAGCGTGCAAGCTACAAACACGCAGACCGGCACAGGCGCCACTCCCGGCCCAACAGCAGCAGTCCATGCGGTCTCGACATCGCGCAGACCCTCGGTGCTGGTGATACCAGTGGTGGGACCAGAGACAGTACCAACGGCAGTTGCTGCAACACCAGTGAAGGCGGTGGCCGCAGACACTACAAACAATAGCAACAGGTCCTCCTCACACATCGACCCCCCACCAGTGAGGTTCAGATCACGTTCCCTGCCCAACATCTGGCTAAGCACACACAAGAGACGGAGATTCAACAGGACACGCCACGGGACGAGATCTCCTAAACATCTGCAGATTCTCCTTCCGCCAGTGAACCTGCAATCGATGTCTGAGATCGACCTGAACGAGATCTTGAAGAACCCTCAGCTGCGCCACGACATTGTGTTTGATCCCCAGATCCAGTTCAGACCAAACCTATCTGGAAACAAGGCGGTGAAAAAACAACGGCTCCACGACACCTATTGGGACATGATTTCTACGGAATTCACCAGTCTTGTTTCAAGTGGAAAACAAATTTCCCAATGGAGCCCAATTATGCTCATGTTCAAAACACTGAAGGAAATTCTTCTCACACTGATTTCCAGCAATGATCTGACAAACCTGAAAATCGACGAGATCCTAGACTTGGACTTGATCTTACAACAGATCAATAACTCATCGTTCAACTTGGCCAACTTTTCAGCGTGGATCTGCTCGATTCTCAAATTGCATTGCGCACCAATGAGAGACGAGTTGATTGACCAGTTGAACACCTCGCTTTCAAACTGCACGTCAGATGAAGTCGACTTGAATCACCTCATAAAAGGTCTCCGCGACCTCTTCTCAGTCCTAGAACTGATGAAACTCGACGTGGCCAACCATCAGATCAAACTGCTGAGACCATTGCTTTGTTCCAACATTGTCCAGTTTGAAAAAGACTACTTCACCAACATGATCAATAAGAACAAATTCAACCTCACTCCATCAATCATCTGGTTCAACAAGGTCAAGTCGACAAAGAACCAAGAAAACTCCTCAAAACACCTCTTGAACAACGCATTGATCGATCTTCTTTCTTGGTCAAATTACACAAATTCATTCCCTAACACTTTTGTTCTCGACACCAACAGACTCATTGGCCTCAAGTCGAGCATCAGAAACATGGTGTGCACAAAGTTGGTGGTGACCCTCTTCAATGTGATGCAATCAAAGTACGGTAAGTCAGACACCGAGTTCAAATCCAAACTCGAATCCATCATCATGGAATCCGGCGTCAAAAAATGGTCAAGCAACGTCCATTCTATCTCAGTCCAAATTGCACAACCGGGTGGCCTCAAGCCACAGGATGTTGCTTTTTGCGAGGGCTGGTTGAACAAAAATTTAGATCCAAGAGGTCCACTCTACTCTAAAGTTGAAGGAAAGGTTTTGCAAGAAATCAAAAATTCATTGACCCCAAACAGAGTCCCATCTGGCGACGACTTGTTTGTCAAAGAAGAACTTGAGGATGTTGTTGGTAAATTGACGTTGGTTCTGGATTTGAATTATCAGGTTTTTGATGGTGTTTACTGCAATGCTAATGAACGTCATTAATGTGTGAAGGTTGTTGGAATGGAGAGCTAAGAGGCGGTTTGCTTTTGGTTCAGTATGCATAGCATAATGATAATTGAACTATATGTTCGTTCATTTTATAATAAGATACCTAAGGGGCACAGGTGGTTTTGTGCCAATATATATAAATTAATTTACTACGTGAATGATTCAGGTGTAGCAGGGTTTTAGGGTG
Source organism: Saturnispora bothae (assembly GCA_030462855.1). Lineage (NCBI taxonomy): Eukaryota > Fungi > Ascomycota > Pichiomycetes > Pichiales > Pichiaceae > Saturnispora > Saturnispora bothae. Next base: position 154,388 of record JAKVQQ010000013.1, on the reverse strand, counting down.
TACTGAAAGATTTGACATCTTGTGGAATAACCTAAAAGAAACTTCTCCACACTATATACAAATTAAACTAGTTACAAATTGGCCTTCTTAACAAGTTGCTCCATACCCACATTCCAAGTCAATACAGATTTGAACTCAGTCCAAAATCTCTGACATTGGTCTGGCGAACCTAAATGACTTACTAAAACAGCAGCTAAATTGACTATTCTGAAATCGTTTGAATTCACATTGTGCATCACTATGGATCTAAATGCATCCCAATTCTGACCATTCGCATAAACTGAGAGCATGGTCAAATCCAACATCTGTCTTTCCTTTGTTCTGCTAATTGTTACTTTCTTGAACATTTCGTACATTGATGGCAGCTGCTTAGCATAGACCAACATTGCTGATGGCTTGAGAGACCCTGGTGTTGAAAAGTTAGGGTGATCGATTTGGCACATCATTGCTAGAGTGAGTGGCATGACTTTGGAAACAAGGTCCTGTGTTGATATCGTTGGTTTAAACATCTTGATCAATGAATCGAACTTTGTCACACGTTGATTGAAAGTGTCAAATGGGTTTTGGTTCGATTTGTTGAATTCTGATGATTGAAGAATGGTATTCATATGGTCGCAAATGGTGGTGATAGGAACTTGCAGCCCGTTATTTTGCATCGCTTCAAGATGAGATTCCACAATCTTGAGTGGTGTATCATTTCCTTTGAGATGTTGTTGACTCAATTTAGTGTATTCGTCGTTGTAGTTTTCGAAAGTGAGTATAGTTTCGTCAAACTCTCTATTGAGCACTCTTGAAGTGTGCATGTATCTAATACCGGCAAAAATGGAGTCGCTTTCAATTTTCGGTTTAACCGTCTTGATTTCACCCTGGGACCAAAGAGATTCCAAGTCCAAATCTTGTCTTCTTTCTTCAGTTAAAAAATGAACAACAATGCCATCATTTTGACAGTCAGTCATCACCCAGGTATTCGGAGAAGAGCCATAGTCGTTGTTGGCATAAGACGGAGCCTTTTTACCCTTCTTTTGTAATCTTCTGTTGTATTTAGCCAGGATGTTTGTGCTGAGGATCCCTTCAGTGACCGCCAACTTGTGGTATTTTTGTTTGATAAAAAAGTTGAGTTGCGAAGATGCCTTTGTGAGATGTTTCGATGATTTACCTGTGGCTAAGACCATGTACTTTCCTAGATGGGTGACACCTTCAATCGAGCTGCTAGGGTCTTTTGATTCCACGTCTATGAGTGTCACGTTCGACATACCCAACTCCTGTGTTATAAACTGCATTACTGGAAGAAGGGTGGCTGGTGCGTGGTCTGGCAATGGCGGTAGTTCTGTTTGAATCAATGGTGAGTTCAGTTTTGGTGAATGAGCTGGGTTCATATACCATGGTAGCGGCGTCTCTGCATTTAAATATTGTCTAGTATGTGTTATTGAGCGTTTGAAACAACCTCGAAGCAAAACAGGTGCCATAAGTGGAGTTTTCCGCATTTTATGGGACGAAAAAGGAGTTTGAACGGATGGATTATAGTGTGAAAAATTTAGAGAATGGAAAATTCAGCAGAGAAACGGGTTGAGATGATATAAGTCACGTGACACGTTGTTGAAGGGTCCTTTGACACCATATGGAGATGTCTGAAGCGGTATTTGCAGTTTTCAGATGGTAGTTGTTAATTTTGCACTGCTGGACAGCCAATTTTGGGCCGATTTGAGGCATATTCAAAACCAACTGTTTGCTGAGCTGCGTTCAGATCCAATGAAAGCATGGGTTTACAGTGCAAGAAAGGCCCAGTGGGCAAAATGATCGCATGCAAATTTTTGCTTATCCGTCTTTTGTGGTGCATTTGTAAGCCCCGCATGAATGTCATTAGTAATAAAATAAATAACTATATCTAGATCTAGGAAAAGTAAAATGTTCAGCAGAAAAGAGCATCCTAAAAGCCCTATACTCTGGTATTTTTGGCCGTTATTTGCTCTATTTATGAAGACTATAGCCGCCATTTATTTGCTCTAAAAAACGGGATCTACTAGCAGTTTTCACGCTGCGATCTTGTCTTGTCCGAGTGCATTACTAATTACGCTCATGAGCAAAAACCGGTACGACGACACAAAAACGGTGCAGACTCCATTTTGGTATGGTTTCAATGAGAAAATTTTCTTCTCTCCAATTCCATCAGTTTCCGCGCCCATTTTGCTAGCCCACGGCTCTAATTAATAATCAACAATCTCATCTGTCCACTTCTAGACCCTGGTTTTTCCAGTTATTAAAAATCCGCGATTTTTCAAATCTCCAGCTTGACTCTTCACACTCTCTTTTATGAACACTATTAAAGCAACGCTCAAAATGGTTCACAATAAGGTCACTATCATTGGTTCAGGTCCTGCTGCGCACACAGCAGCAATTTATCTTGCAAGAGCAGAACTCAACCCAGTCATGTACGAGGGTATGATGGCCAACGGTATTGCTCCAGGTGGTCAACTCACTACCACCACTGAGATTGAAAACTTCCCAGGTTTCCCAGAAGCCTTGACCGGTTCTGAGTTGATGGACAAGATGAAGGCCCAATCCGAGCGTTTCGGGACCAAAATCATCACTGAAACTATTTCCAAGGTTGACTTTTCGCAAAGACCATTCAAGCTGTGGTCTGAATGGTCCGACGAGGTGATCACTACTGATGCAGTTGTGATTGCCACCGGTGCCTCTGCCAAGAGATTGGGCTTGCCTGGTGAAGAAACCTACTGGCAACAAGGTATTTCTGCATGTGCCGTTTGTGATGGTGCCGTTCCTATTTTCAGAAACAACCCATTGGCCGTTATTGGTGGCGGTGACTCTGCTTGTGAAGAGGCTCTTTTCTTAACCAAATTCGGTTCCAAGGTGTATCTGATTGTCAGAAAAGACCATCTCCGTGCTTCTACCATCATGCAAAAGAGGGCCATGAACCATCCAAAGTTGGAAATCTTGTTCGACACTGTCTCCTTGGAAGCCAAGGGTGACGGCAAGCTTCTTTCTCACTTGGCCATCAAGAACGTGAAGACCGGAGAAGAAAAGGATTTACCAGTCAACGGTTTATTCTATGCCATCGGCCACACTCCTGCTACTGCCATTTTCAAGGATCAATTAGATACCGACGAAACCGGCTACATCAAGACCGTTCCAGGCACTGCCACCACCTCTGTTCCTGGTGTCTTTGCTGCCGGTGATGTTCAAGACTCAAAGTATAGACAAGCTATTACTTCTGCTGGTACTGGGTGTATGGCTGCTCTGGATGCTGAAAAGTATCTGGAATCATTATTGGATTGAGCTTACAATAAACATGGCCACCACCTCATAAACTTTCCTCTGTGTATTGTATTTTAAATACTGATTAGAAGTAGCATGGTCACGTGACCAGCAATGATTTATCTGAGTTGACTTATCTTTTGTCATCAAGCAGTGTGATCCATTTTTTTTTTCAAATTTTGATTACATGTGCTCCTCCCACTAACTGAGCTTGGTTTGCACTCTTGAAACCACTTCATATATACTCTTTAATTACTCTTTTTATCACTGCTTTTGATCTTAAACAAAAAAAAAGTTCCACCTTCTTGCACATGCGATTTCTCATTCCAAAATGCAAGACTTACCCATTGAGATTCTCATTCAGATTCTTTCCTTTGCAGATACGTCAACACTACGAGTGGCTCCGCTGGTATGTAAATTATGGTATAGAATCTTAGCAGATGACAGCATATGGCATTCCATATTCAATTTAACATACCCATATAGAGTGTTTGCATCAATATCACGAAATAACAAGTACCATAATGAACTCATTGATCGAAATACCCTTTACAAAAAGTACCACAAGGGTGTTGGTACATCCTTTGGTTACTATTTGACGCCGATTGCCGGTAGTAGACACACTTTACCTGTCCGGTCACGTGACAACGTTAGAATTGATTTCAATAGATCGAAATTGGCTGTTTTAGATGTTCCCAGCGACACGTTCATGATGTGTTCTTTGAAAAATGGTAAAGGTGTTGTTCTGGAAATGGATTTCACTCCTCAAGGAATTACGTGTTATGATTGGTGCGATAAATTCATTGTGTTTGGCAGATGGGATGGTGGATTCCTTTACAAAAAAATCGATCATAAAGGAGTTTTACTCAGTAAAGGTGAGATGGTTAAGCTAAACGATCGTAGAATTGTTTGTCTTGTTCTGGCTAAAGGCGTGCTAGATCATTTGGTATGTCTATGTGATGAAGGAGGGGGGGTTTACATTTTTGACATGAAGTCGAATAATCTTATTTGGGATTGTGTCCTAGGTGATGAAATCGGACAAGTCTTGAAGATAGTCATGATGATGGACAAGAATATATTGTTATTCACATCTTCAGGTGGCATTTATTCGCTTAACGAAGATACTAAAACTACAACCAAGATTGGATTTTTCAACGCTGATATGTTCGATAAGAACCATCTTATTGTTGATCATGGTGCGAATTGTGTTGTCATTTGGAATGAAAATGAACTTTCCGTACTTTCTCTCACACATCACACAGAAATTAGAAAATACATCCCCAATGATGGCTTGAAAATAACAAAAGTGGCAGTTGATGAAAAAAAGTTGTGCATTCAAAGAGATGAATCAATTGTTGGGGGTGATCCACTATTGCTTGCATCGTGTCTTTCTAATGGTGAAATACACATTCTCAATGCAAGAGATTCAGATTGGGAAATGAAACCGCTCAGCGCGATTCAGCCAAGGTTCTTGAACGAATCGCATTCTCACCAACAAATGCTAGATCATTCTGGTGAACATATTGCTAGTGTGTTTATTAACTCGCTTGTATGTCTTGTTTCGAATTACATTGGTAAAGTTGAGGTTTTTGATATCATGTCCGGAAGATATTTACGCACTGCACTCACGAAACTTTCAAGAAACCGACTCACTCAGCTTGATCATTTCATAAGCGACCAGGGAAGTCATGCTCTTTTTGTGGAAGAAAAATGGGCTCGTGGTGTTCTTATTATTGGATCCTATGTTCAGTACTTCTGTCTTGGTGACGATGTCCCTGATGGAAACCACAAGAAGAAAACCAAGGGTGTGAATAAGTCCAAACGAGGGTTTGACACAATCAAAGTCAATTTAGACGATTATGAGTACCAAGTGGAGCAAGATCGGATTAAGTACGATAAAGAAGCAGACGTTTTAGAAAAGTTTGTAGGCGATCATCAAGATTTGGACGAGGAAATCCAGTTGGCAATGGCAATGAGTTTGTCCCATGCCAGTGCCAGTGCAGAGGCATTGAATTTGGTTGGAAATGGACCTTGTGCCGACGAGGAAGAGCTCGATCGAGCATTGAAACTTTCGCTTTTGGGGTCTGATTCCTCTTTGGCCAATAATACCCCATCTGAAGAGGTCGATGAAGACCTGCTATTGGCCATTGAGCTATCCAAGCAATCGCTTGCCGAAGACCAATGGCAACCGCTCACCTGATCATGTGATGCACTTCACCTATGTGACCGTCACCTGATCATGGTCTCACTGATAAACTTCACGCTTGTGAACCCCACTGTTTCCAGACTGAAATCCGCAATCGACGTCATCTGCTTTGTCCCTCGCGACATCACCTTTATAGATCTTAAATGGGTATCTTTACCGTTCTGGTGGTTGGCCAGAAACACCAACTTGATGATGAAACATTTGAGTACTTTGCATTTGTTTGTAGAATCAAACTTGATATGTCTCCAACCAATTGGAGAGTCCATTTCAAAGTCCTGTACTTGCACCAAGTCGTGATCTCCGCTACCGGCAAATACTACCAGACTGCTAGGCGTGTAAGACTCGTCGGCCAGATAATTTAGAAACAAGCTGATTCGCTCCACACTCACACATTTTGTGAATCTGATCACTACAGAATGCGGCAATTGGCCATCCGATTGCCAGTATGTAAACGGAGAGTCATCCCGTAGATTTGCGACGCCATAGCCTTGCTTAGAACTGGTCACTGACCAGTTCGCATTGCTACCAATATCCATCAGTCCACGGCTTTCTAGAGCTCGCATTCCCTCTTTGTACATAGTTTCCATCCTGCTAGATTCATCCCCCGCCTCGCCGTCTTCGTGATCCTGCTCCTGATCCTGATCCTCGTCCTCTACATCCTCTCCATGATCTTCATACGCGCCTCCCTCGACCCACCGCGCGACTTCGTCGCTGCTTTCGCCCCGCGGACCAATTTGTGCTAGTAAGGATGCTGCCCCAGCGCGTACATTCTCGCTAGGGGACATTGAACCGCTTTGATCGTAGAAGTTTGGCATGGCACCAAAGAAAGAAGAGAGAGATCAAAGTATTATATTTTTTTCTCCAAGCTCTCTATCTTTATCTTTATCTTTATCTATGGTCCAGTTTGATATTATCAAATCTGACGCAGTGGTGAAACTCAACGAGGCCAAAATGATCCTAGCGGACACTTCTGTAGAAATAGACGCTCTGAGCGAAGAGCTAAATCAAAACGAAGTGCGGATCGTGAAGCTAGACTTCATTAAGCTTTCTATAGAAAACGTTCTTGATCTGTTCAAAAAGTGTAAATCACACGTTGAGGCCCAAATTGAAGATTACGGTCGCAACAAGAGGCAGATTTTGGACTCTGTGGAAACTTGTTTGGCCCAATTCGATCAGGTAAGGGCCCAAATGGTGAATCTCAAAGTAGACTCTGAATTGCACTCGGCCAATCAGAGTCTATACGATTTCATCAACGAACACCACATTATCACACTGTTGGATGCAATTGATGCTTGCGTTTTAAAGATTAAAAAGGGACCCTCTACGACGTTCATTGACAGTCTCAATATGCGATTTTTCAACGAGTGGAAATATCTCCAGCAAGAATGGGAGACAGTAGTGTCCAACTACTCGAATCAGCTTCTTTCAAAACCAAGAAACGACCAGATCGATCTGCTTTTGCATAACAACAACAGTCTGGAAATGGAGAGTGTGGAGTTACTCAAAGGCTTAAACGCTCATTACGATAAATGTCTGGTTTACGCAAAGACGCCCTCTGAAGACCTTTTCCATGTGCTAACAAACGACTACGACAGCCTACCGAGTGTGATTCAGATCTTGATCAAAAATTCCAGCATTATTTCACAAAACTGCAAAGACATTAAAAGATATCTGATGACGTTTGAGTCAATAAAGACACAATTTATCACGTTTGTGGCCGAGATTGCGAGCTTTAACATGGACGTTATTACAAACCAAATAGAAAACGACTTGCTTCTAGAATTCCAAACCTTCCAACAGTTGTCACGTGACCTTGACCACTACCAGGAAGAGCTAAATGGTTTGCACACCGACTTCAAGTTGTTCATGACTTCATACTACAACTTGTTGGTGGAGCTTGAGCGTAGGAGATCGTTCAACGACAAGCTCCAAAAACTCACCAAGCAGTTCCAATCTCAATTGGATCAGTTGTGCGAACAAGACAGTGCACAACGCAAGCAATTTCTCGATCAGAATGCAGATTTCATTCCACAAGATTTGGTTGCAGCCAGAATCATTAACTCATTGAGTCCCCATGTACAAATCAACGCCAAGTTGGAATCCATACCCAGAGTTTCGTCCAATGCCATCAAGGATATTGTATCGTCTTTATAGTGAATGTACATATATGTACATGGTTATTCGTAGTATAAACTGATGATGGAGTATTTTGAGCTCGTTATTTGTAGTTTTTAAACTGATGAACAAGTATTTAGCGTTTGTTGACCCAGAGTTCCGTCCAATTTCATCAAGGATGTTGTATCGTCTTTATAATAAATATACATCTATGTACATGGTTATTCGTAGTTGTCCTGTAAGGTCTGGAAGTGCGTTTGGATTTGGTCCAAGGTCATGTTGGTAATCTTTTTGTCGGATCTGCTTCTGATGGCCAACTCCCCGCTCTGCATTTCTTTGTCTCCAACAAGAATAATGTAATTGTATCCCTTGCTGATTGCATCCTTGGTTCTGAAACCAACAGTCTCTGATCTTGAATCAAGATCAACAAAGAACTTGTTCTGATTCAATTTAGTAGCAGCTTCAAAGTCTTCAAATTCGTTACTTAAAGTGTTGACAACCTTTTTCGCATACGCCTTGTGAGAGTCATTGATTGGAATTACAACTGCCTGTCTTGGAGACAGCCAAAATGGCCATTTACCGCCGTAATGGTCAATCAATAAAGCCATGAATCTTTCAACAGATCCAAAAATGGCTCGGTGAATCATAATCGGAACGTCTTGGCCATCCTTATCATTTTGATATTTTAGTTCAAATCGTTGAGGTAACTGGAAGTCCAGTTGAATAGTAGCAGCTTGATGTTGCTTGCCAAATTGGTCTGTCAATAAAATGTCAATTTTAGGCCCATAAAATGCACCATCACCTTCTTTCAAACCCCAGTTTTCTTTGCCAAGCTCTTGATCCAACACATTGGACAACGCAGATTCTGCTCTTTCCCATTCTGCTACTTCTCCAATGTAATTTTCCGGTCTTGTAGAAAGCATCATCTTGTAATCGTTCAATCCAAACACACCATAGCAAATTTTGATCAACTTAATAGTCTTGGCAATTTCTTCTCCAACTTGCTCGCTCGTACAGAAAATGTGTCCATCGTCTTGATGGAATCTTCTAACTCTTGTTAGTCCAGTCAATGCACCACTGGCTTCATTTCTATGCAAAGAAGACCAATCACTGAATCTAACTGGTAATTCATTGTGCGACTTAGCAAATCTTTTGTAAATAATACAATGGCCAGGGCAGTTCATAGGCTTGAGCCCATATACATCGTCCTGTTCCTCCTCTGAAAACTTCGACATATCGTTACCTTCAACACGAAACATGTCTTCTGCGTACTTGTCCCAATGGCCTGAAGTTTCCCAAAGTTGTTTTTTGTACATGAGTGGAGTAATAACTTCAGTAAACCCCTGTTTATCCTGTTGGAGCTTCATAAACTTCAGTAATGTGTTGAAGATGCGAACTCCATGTGGTAAAAAGAAAACTGAACCAGGTGAGTTGGCGTCCAGCATATAAAGTTGTTGTTTTGTGGCTATTTCTAAGTTTGCAGTTGATGTGGAAACCCCCTTGCTAGCTACCTTTGAACAGAAATATCTCACCGTTTTGATCATTTTGGATGAACAAAGTGTGTAACGGTGATTTTTTTTTGCTCATGAATCTACAATCCGTTTTTTGCTATATACAAAATTGTGTGTCCAAATAAATATACTTAGTTTAAAGTTCATCTTTCCATCTTTCTTTACTGATAGTTCCTTCAATTACAGAGGTCACTTCCTTGTCGACTTTGGTCCATTCCGGAATCTGTCTCATAGCTCTTGCAAGCTTGGATTCCTTGGTCAAAGGATTGTTACAGAGATCAATGGTCTTTGCTTGGTTGAGAGATTGATCAGAGCACCATGTTTCGCACCAAAGCCATGATTGGTCAAGGGAATGGATAGGAAGAACATGTTGCATGGAATTTGGTAGATCCTGATCTAAGTTACTCAAATTCTCGGGGTCAACTGAAAGAACACGATATTGCTGTCTGAGAAGATCGCCTGCAGCAATTTCTCTAAATCTATCCAAGTCAACAACGTAGAGGGCACTAATATGATACTTCAAATCGTCACCCAGTGTTTCTTTCCATGATCCTTGTTCCCAGAACCGAAATCCTTCCATTTCTTCTCTTGAATCGCACATTGGTGTAAACCCGTACGGAGCACCAAGAAGATCGATATCGTTCAATTCATCCAGATCAGCTCTAATGACCTGATCTGCATCAACGTAGATCACCTTATCCAAGTTTTGAGGCATGAGTACATCCAAAAAGAGGATCTTGTATCCCCACATTTCTCTCTGTCTTTCGGTTTGGTTTTGAATCCAGATTGGATACTTGTAGGAGATCAACTCATATTCAAATCCATAGTGTTCTGCTAATGTTGGCAGTTGTGATTTGAGTTCTGGTGAAAGATGCGTCTCCAGTAGCCAAAATTTAACACTGGTGCTTGTATGCTTCATAGTGGTTGCGATCATAACCTTCATGAATCTCTCATAAAGATGGCCTGAAGCAAGTGTGAAAACATTCAATTTGGCTCTTCTACCGCCTTCTGGGGCTAAAAATGAGCCAAAGAGTGATCCCAATTGGCCAAAAAAGCCAGATGGTTTTTCAGGTTCACTTCTTGCAGACTTGATCAATTCAACTCTTTCTTTACCCGGTCTTTTTTGGAACTTCGGTCTAATGATATTTCCATCGAGGTTGGTGACCCAGATATGACTTTCTTGTGGAACCATCTCAAAAATTTCATCACCCTTGGATCCCTTCTTGACATGTAAATCAACACTACCAGGGTTTGCCTTGAGTTGGAAATAGCCATAGTTTGCCATAACAGTGCTCTCATCTAATTTAGCTCCATTTTGAGTTAACTCAAGTGGAACGGCAGCTGGTGCAATCTTGAACCCATTGGATAATTCATAAAAAGCATACCCTTCAACAAGTAGATTTTTCAATTCATAGACTGCATGCACGTCTTCGTTGAATAAATCCAGCTTTATGTTATCCAAATCAGTGTTCGCTTCTTTGATTGTCAATAACCATCGTTGTGGAACATCCATATCAGCACTCAAAATTGCCTTCTCTGGTACATCTTTAAACTGAATGGTGTAGTTTTCGTTGAAATCAACTTCTGTCAAATATTTGGCTCGGTAGAATCGTTGAATTGGAACCTTTTCAACTCTAGTTGTTGTATCTGGTTTCAAATACACATGTAAGTTGACAAAATCAAACGATTCCAACAATGGAACAAAAGACACAAACTTTTGAGCTAATTCAGAAACAGGGTCAATGATAATGTTGACGTCAAGCTTATTCTCATCCTTGATGTTCTGTTCAGAATCAACGCGTAAAGTGTGTGGCAAATCAACTAATTCCAATCTTGGAATAGCTTCAGAAAGATAATATTCTTCTTGTTCAAAGAAATAGGTCTTTGAAATAACCCAAGAAATGTAATCAAACTTATCCATTTCATCTTCAATTGAGACTTGGAATTCAATGTCTTTAATTAAGCTTTTAGCGTGGGAAAGACGAGAGGTGACTTCAAAGCTAACCAAGGCATTCAATTCCCTTGCAGAAAGAGCTTTCTTAACAGTAGTATGGCGACCAGCAATAATGAACTCGATGTCATTATCTAAATCACCAAACATGTAATGAACAGCTGTTCTAGTGTTGATTGCAAAGCTAGGCTTGTTGACTTTGTTTAGTTTTTCAACAGTAGAAATTAACTCTTCCAATGACATACCTAGTAACTCTTTGAAAGATTCAGAACCTGATAAATCAAACACTCTCAATCTTAATGACTTGTTGTAAGACTTGACAAATTTGAAAGTTGCAAGGAGTTGATCAATGAATTCTTGCTTTTCAATAGAACCAACTAAGTTGAGAACAACAGGAGTGGAATTGAGTTTTTCAACGTTAACATCAATTGTAAGAATATCATTTAATTCTTCAACATATCCATAAGATTTTTGCTCTGGAACCTCTAAGTAACTAGCTCTGAACCCACCCAAAGTTTGAGGAAGAACGTTGGAGTTTCTAACTTTAACACCATACCTTCTAATCCATTGACCAAGTTTAGCCTTTTCTGGAATAGACCCATTATGGGTGTCTTCAAGAAGTACAGACAAATCAGAATATAATTGACTCATGGCTTGATTGATTTCACCATATGGGAACATAACACCGTTGGCAATGATCATTGGTTCAGTTTTTCTAATCGAGAAATCACTATAGAATTGGTCCAACCATGCGTAAACCGTTTCCTTTTGCTCGCCTTCCAAGTATGGGAAGTCTAAAGCACGTAATGTCATCAAATTAAGACCTTCGCTACCATTGGTGAGCATGTTTAACATGTTAAGGAATGTAAGGGCTTCTTGAGGACCTTTATTCTTGAGTGCACCATAGAATTTAGATGTAGCCATTTCAGAGTATTCAGATGTATCTCTTAATGGAATGACACCCATTCTAATTGGATATTTGGATTCTAAAACTCTATTGACACATTCAATGAAGTATTTCAACTGTAATTTGTCAGTCAAATCAAGAACAAAAATCATATCATGAATGTTTTCTCTAGCTAACGGCAATTGACCTTGCGGTGGTGATTTCTTATATGCTTCCTTTGCTGGTAGGAAATCAGCATAACGTGGATCAACCTCTAAATTGTTAACATAGCCAATGAGCTTATTGTAGTGGGTCAGATTGTATCTCTTAAGAGGAGAGTTATATGTTTCTAAAACTTTGAAAGCAAAATCACTCATGAGATCCTTGGCACCTTTTAGTCCAAGACCTAATTTTTCGAAAATGGAAATGAATGATAACTCTCTTTTGATAGTTGAGAGGACTTCGAACAAGTCGGCCTTTTTATCAGTGACAAAGGCACCATTGATGTAAATCCCTTCAGGAGAACCCAGTCTCATTGAAAATTGTTCAATGTCAGTCAACTCGTCAATACTGTAGTCATTTTCACTAATTTCATAAGCAACCTTTGGGAAGTTGGCCAATGATTCAACAAGGGTCTTGATTTTCTTTTCTGCACTCAGCACGTACTTTGTGAATTGGTAATTGATGAATTCAACAAATCTTGGTTCTTTGATAGCAAAGTCCGATAAGTCCATTTGCTCGGCATCGTCATCTGAAAGGACAGTTTGATCTCTTTCATCAAGCACAACATAGTCGGTACGTTTAACCTTGAGAGAAGCAGCATAACCAGAGAGTAACTCAGGAACCGCTTCTGTTTCTTCTCCGGTCTTTAAATGGGGAACATATCTCCACAAGAGTGTAACATCGCCGGAGTTAACTAACTGGTACATATTGAAGAACATCAATTTGAATTCCTGGTCTTGAAAGTCACCATAGATCGTGTAGACTCGTTGATTGTATAAATCACCCAAAACATGGTCAATAGGAAGCTTGATGTCCTTAATTGGCATATGAACATCTACAGTTTTGAGAACAAAAGCAGCGTCTGTGTCACAATAAAGCACGTCATGTTTCGATCCTTCAAACATCACTAAGTTCTTACCACACGTGTTTTTATCCGCGATATCATTAGCATAATGGGAATAATGTGCTTGGATCAGAGCAGAATTAAGCTTGTTGGCAATTTCAACACCGATAATGGCTAAATCGGCTTCGTTTGAAACCAGAGATTTGGCAAAAGTGTAAAACAGTTGGTCCGCAACATCCTCATTTTCTTCATCAAACACCAAATCCTCTCCGTCGTGAGAAATACCCATGAGCTTCTCGACCAATGGTGCATAGAGAGATTCATTGTACGCGGAAAATGCCTCTAAAACATGCAATTTGAACGGGATTTGTTCCCAGCCGGCCTGCAATTCGACCTGAACGTCATGGGCCCAAGAAAAAGTGAGAAAAAACACCAAAAACGTCCAAACGCTGGCCATTTTGATTTTCCACACTATAAAGAAACACCTCACAAGTTTACACGCATCTTGAAATTTTCTAGCACTTTTCTTTCTCTACAAAAACGAGTAATTATTATCAATCATGTTTAAATCAACTAGTCTAGCGCGCTTGAGAGCCCAGATTCGTTGTTCCAAAAGATACCAATCAAGTTCGGCGGATGCTAGTGCCTGTGAGGCGAAAAAGAAGCTCGTTTCAACGCCTCTGGGGGCCACAAAAGGCTTTTCCGGCGTCAAAAAGGTGCCATCAACGATGGACCTTGAACCAAAGCATATTTTGTTAGATTCACTATATCAGGGCTATCAGCCACTGATGTTGCCCCATACTCCAGACATGCTTGTGGATAAGAACGCCAAAAAGCCGCTTTTCATCAACATTTTAGAAGGCATTACATTAGAAGATTATGATAAACAACTGGACAGTGGAGTAGACGACGTGGATATTGACGAGTCCTATCACACTCCTACCATGATGTTCTCGAAGTACATCTTCAACAAGAATCCAGAGACGGAAAAGAAACTAGAAAGATTGGATAAACTGGCATCGGACGCGAACGAGGCCAGTGAGGCTGCCCACGCTTTGGGAGAACAAGTGGAAACTGTTGCAAAGAGTTTTTCCAAAAGAAGTACCTCTGCCAAAGACCGTCGTGGTCGTTCCAGAGTCCATTTCAACAGGAAAAAGACTGAGATGGAAAACGACGACGATTAACTACAACTGAGATGCCATGCCAAAACGTTCACACTGGCCCTAACGATACCTTGTTCACTTTTTTATATAAACTGCGGCTAATAATGTACATATGAATAACGAAACCGGAAGAATGACGCTTACAGTAGAAGTATCCAAGTAAATTTTCCTTGCGAAGTAAATTTACTACGGACATTTTTCATGCTCGCAGTAATTTTTGAGCGCGTCCTACCAAGATTGCTTCGGTAAAAACTTTTTTCTCCGAAAACTTCTCTCCCCCCCGCGGACTTTTAATCCAAGCCCCATACCTCATCCATCACTTTGACAACACTTTTGTTCTTCAAATGACAACAGCTTTTGCTTTATCAGCGGCATTCATGGCCTCTACGGCCTTGGCCTGGTCGCCTACTAATGGCTATGCACCAGGTATTGTGGATTGTCCCTCCTATATCAACGAATCGGACTTCAATGACGACACTCATGCTGGGTTTCTGCGTGAAGCCAATGACATTTCACCAGAAGAAATCGCATACATCCATTCTCGTGATGAGATCACGTTCGAAGCTATGAAATCCTTTTTGTCCGGCTCTGGATTCACTGATTTTGACACTGATTCCTACATGGACTCGCTAAAGTCGAATTCCTCAGCCTCGATCCCAAGATTGGGGTTGGCATTTTCAGGTGGGGGTTATAGAGCTATGCTCTGTGCAGCTGGTGAGATTTCAGCTCTGGATAACAGAACAATTGGTGCGAATGATCATGGTTTACCATTATTAGATGCGGCTTCATACATTGCAGGTTTATCCGGAGGTTCGTGGTTTGTTTCTTCCCTCGTTTACAACAATTGGACCTCGATCCAAGAGATCATCGATACCAATGGACAAGATGACGCCATTTGGGACTTGGACCACACTATTATTGCTCCTTATGGGGTTGATATCATCAAGAATGGTATCTACTGGAAAGATTTGGACGACTGGGTTGATGATAAGAGAGATGCGGGTTTCGAAGTCTCTTTGACCGATCCTTGGGGTAGAGGTCTTTCTAAACAATTCTTCCCTTCTTTGAAGGAATACGGTGCAGCCATGTTGTTCAGTGATGTCCAAGATTATCCGGTTTTCCAAAACCATTCCATCCCATTCCCAATTGTTGTAGCAGATGGTAGAAAACCAGGTAGCAAGATCATCAATGGCAACTCGACCATCTTTGAATTCAACCCTTATGAAATGGGTTGTTGGGATACCTATGTCGATGCCTTTGTGGATTTGAAATATGTTGGTACGCCAATGGAAGCAGGTAAGGTTGCAGGTAACGGATCATGTTGGTCAGGGCTAGACAACACCGGTTTTGTTTTCGGTACCTCCTCCACCTTGTTCAACCAATTTTTGCTCCAATTGAACTCCACATCGCTTTCAGGTGAACTGTACACTTTGGCACATAACTTACTTACCCATTTCGATCAAGAAGAAAATGACATTGCACCTTGGCATCCAAACCCATTCTATGACTCGCCATTTGGTACGAGTGATGAGATTAAAAACAATGACACCTTGTTCTTGGTTGATGGTGGTGAGGATTTACAAAATGTTCCTCTATGGCCACTTTTACAACAACCAAGAGAACTCGACGCCATTATTGCATTTGATAATTCTGCCGATACCAATGTCAACTGGCCAAATTTCGCATCATTGGGTGAGACCTATGGCCGTCAATTTAGTTCTGCTTCTAACAATGTTGCAGTTCCTTATATGCCAGATAAGGAAACTATGTCTCATTTGAATTTGACTGCCCACCCTACCTTCTTTGGGTGTTATGCATCTAACTTAACTGACTTAATGAAACAAAATAACGTCTCTGTTGTCCCTCCATTAATCATTGGTATTGCTAACAGACCATGGTCTTATTACTCCAACACATCCACCTTCAAACTGGAATACGATGATGATGAAAAATTAGCTATGATTCAAAATGGGTTTGAAGTTGCAAGTTTCAACAACTTGACAGTTGACTCCGAATTCAGAAAGTGTGTTGGGTGTGCCTTACTTCAAAGATCTAAAGAAAGATCTGGTATTTCCATTGGTGATGAATGTCAAAAATGTTTCGACACTTATTGTTGGGACGGTACAACTTATGAATCTAATGGCAATTACTCATTCCCTGATGTTTACACCGAATGGGGTGCTTACAATTCTACTGAGTCATCTAACGAAGCTGCAAATGTCGAAACTTTCCCGACCTCATCGGCATCCACCACTGCCTCTGTTTCTTCCATCAGTTCTAAAACTAAAAACGAAGCTGCTGCAGGCATGACCGTTGGTATCCAATTGTGGAGTCTGGTCTGGATTGCCGTTGGTATGTTGATGTAAGAATACTATTTTATTTATACGATGTTTATTTTTAATGATTTTTAACTAAAAAGTAGATCAATCATGTATGCTGAGCGATAAAAACACGACAGAGATCCTGTTGTGATTGCTTTCAAACGTAAGAAACAAGAACTGTGCTGCATTTTTTTAATGAAAAGTGGTTAGTTGTAATGGTTGAATTGCATACAGCGTGAATAAAGTTATTTGATGCTGTTCTAGCGCAAAGCTTGTTTATTTCCAATTATCCTTGAAAATCATCAGGTTGAAAAAAATTATTATGCTTAGCATGAAAAAATTACTTAGAAAAACTATAGAATTTATAATCAATACTCTAACTCAACCAGAAAAGCTCCATTCAGTCCCAAAATTGGACAGAGAGTTCAAATTGTCAATCGTTACGCTTCTTTTTAATTTCAAAGCTTCAAACCGTCTCAATCGCAATCTATTCAACAAAACGCTCATGATCGCTACTTGTTTACCTTTGAAAGTCTTGATCTGGAAATTTTTCTCATGATTATCATCAAGCTACTTAGTAAATTCTGTATGAAACGCAGTGGAAAATCGAAATCGACGCCGGAAAACAAGTTGGCTGTTGTTGTGGCGCGGGCAAATGAACTGCGAAACGTTTTGAAATTGGATAAACAGTCCCCTTTTGTGACCATGAGGTTGCAAGATCAAGAAACGTCTACTAGGGTATTGCCAAGAGCAGGACAGAATCCACGATGGGACGAAGCACATTGGTTCTCACTTGATGGGCTGGATCTGAATCAAGAAAAGAACCGAAAGATCATTGTCAATGTGTACCATCAGAAAAAAGGTGATGCAAAGTTGATTTGTTCAAATGACATTGACTACACACCGGCTTTGACCAAATCCATTAATGAGGGTTATGATGGATGGTTTGAGTTGTTTTGGGATGGGAAAGTTGCAGGTAGAATCTTTTTGGAGTTCACTTACTATCCTAAAATCGGTCAAGTTCCAATTGGTACTGAAAGTTTAGGTAGATCTCAACAAGCACATTCTCCTACTAGGAGAGAAGCAACCGTTGGAGTTAGGAAGAATATGCTCGCTGGAGATAGTGTGATGAAATCGAGCGAATTGCCAATCTTAGACGCAGGATTTGGTCCAGATAGTGATGATGATGATGATAATTATAAAATAGACAAACTCCATACACCAATTCATCGAAAAGATACAATAAGCAGTCACAATGCTGAAGAGGGCGGGTTGTTCCATTTTCTTGACAAAAAGCTACAGAGTTTGGCAGGTAGATTTGGAGGAGGGTCTTTTGCTCAGCAGAGCTCGAGCACAGACTCGTGGCCAATACTTGGGGACGACGATGTTAAGAGAAAAATGGAGAGTCCGGAGTTGATCAAAAAGGCTCCCAGCAATTTGTTTGGCGATCTTCCATTAAGTGACAATGACGACGACGACAATAGACATGTTCATGCTATGAATTTTGACGCACGCACAAGTATAGCTAAGAGACAGGAGAGAATTCTGAATGAGAGTGCTGGAAGAGTGAGCGATGAGGGTGAAGTGACAGCAGATGATTCTTATGGAACTCACGAGAGCGAGGACGAAGACGACCAAGCTCCTCCACCTCCACGACATATTATTCCAACAAACTCGTTCAGAGAAAGCACTAAGAAAGAAAGGGTGCTAAGGCCAGAAGATGAATCCCAAGAGAATCTTGCCGGGTTGAGCTGGTACGAAAGGAGGATGAAGTCTAGAAGAGGTCATTAGCACCACGTTTTCTTGTGCCTCCTATCTGTGTATAATATTAATGTACATTTTCTAAATTCAAATCATCTATAAAAGGGTTATGGTGACCAAAATCAATGAGAAATTGATCAGAACTCGGCTTCATCTTCGCCACCAGCATTGTCTTCATAATCATCACCGTCATCGAAGTACTTTTCAGCATTATAATCATCATCATCGTCATCGTCAAACTCATCGTCCAAGTTCTCCTCTTCCTCAGCCTGGTCCTTTTCTTCTTCTCCGTCCACACCTTCGGTCTCTCCAGTGGTGGCAATGTCGTCTAATCTGTCTAAAATCTCTCTGGTCAAAATCTTATCGTAATCTCTTCTTTCAGACAGCGAAGCAACACCAATAGTTCTTTTACTACGTTTACTAACACCCAGAACACCATGCAGTTCTTGTGGAAAAAGATCGTTTATGAAAGGATGATCTGAAATCGTTCTGCCAATTTTGATTCTTTTTCTGTACTTATCAGAGTATCTCACAATACCATCGTTAACACCACCTTCTAGAATGTATGCAGCAGGGTTCTTACCGTGCTCATTACCATTTTTCGCAATATTCACGTCTGCTAAACTACCTGTATAGAAACTAGACTCTTTGAAATGGTCCACCATGGCACTGAAATGGCTTGCTCTGACGAGTTCTAGCTGGTTTGGTTTCCCGTTGATTGGCAAGGGATATTCCAGAGTGGCTGCTGAGGTCACAGAGTTCATGTCGGCCCAATCGAGCCCAAAGGGCAGCAGTTGACGACGGTTTTGATTCATTGTGAAAGGAGAGAAGTAGTGTGTAGCAGTGAATTTTTTTTTCACTTCTAGAGAATACTTCAAAACAGTAAAAATATAAATAATAGAATCTTCGGAGCTGCTGAAATGGATGATCCAACATTTCACAGCAATTCAAAGCACTTGAATTACACTTTGAGCTTTTTTTTCACTTTGAAAAGCCCCATTTTTGGCAATTTAAATAGCCACTTTAGGTTTTCGCTCAGGCCATTTTAATGCTTAATGTAATGTTAACAGAGTAAACGGACTTGCATCCAAATACTGGACTATACAAAGATAATTTCAATGCAAAAAACAGTGGGATTTCTGCCCCACCGTTGAAACATTTCGGATTGGATCTTTGATAAAGTGATTATTCCAGGAATTCCTTGATTTCTTCGTCGGAATCGTATCCTTCTCTCTTCTGGGCCTCCACAGCGGCCTTTTCGATTCTCGCCTCAAACTCCTTTTGCAACTGAGTGGTTCTAGCTCTGGTTTTCTTCCCCCAACCCCAGGACTTGTCCATTCCAGAAGCAGCAGAGCCAGAACCGGTCTGAGCGTCTTCAGCTTCTCTATATAGGTCTTCAGTGGCATCGTCTGCAGTGAGACCTTCTCTTTGTCTCGCTTTTTCTCTCGAATCCGCCTCCAATTGGGCCTTCAATTGTCGAGTCTTCAGCCATTCTTGAGCGCGTGCACGGAAAATCAGATACCCACCAATGATGATAACCAATCTGATGGCTTGGTAGATGTCAATGTGTGCAAAAACCTTCTCATAAACAGCTGTCAAAACGTTCATTTGATGAGATTTTCAATAAAAGAATGGTGGAAATGGAACGCTCCGAAATTTGATTTCTTCAACAGAAAACGAGAATTGAAAAAAAAAAAATCATATAGTGAGGTGTGTTTTTCTTCAAAGATGTCACGTGACGCACCTGATTTGGGGCCCATATTGCCCGTTCTGAAGTCTTTCCAGGCGAAGCTAGACGCTGCGGTGATGCGAGAGACGGATTTGGGCAAACGGCGCGAAGTTCACCACGAAATAACGCGTTTGAACGCCCAACGGTCGAGGTATTTGTATAATCTGTTTTATAAGAGGGGGGCTATTGACAAGAAGACGTGGGGTTGGTTGTGCAAGAAGGGACACGTTGATTTGCAGCTTGTTCGAATGTGGCGTAGACGAGGTTATGAGCGTTTATGTTGCGTGGAATGTATTGTTAATAAGACTTGTGTTTGTAGAGTTCCAAAAGTTGTGCGAGTGAGAGAGGAGGAAACGCGGCATGGCGAAGATGAGGAGGGAGAAGAGGAAACGGGGGAAGAGAAGGAATTTCCAGGTTGTACACGGTGCGGTTGCACGGGATGTTCTAGTGGGGATTAGGATATTGTAAGATATATTGTAACAGTAGGATAACAGGGAGCGATAGTTGAGCGGGTATAGTACTATTTATGCGTTAATGATTCTATAGAGGGAAGACGTGAGATAGGGGAGGATGGACGTGACGATAAGAACATGGGTATGGAAATGGTGGCGATGGTGATGATTGTGTGGCCATCAGCTGCAAAGGGGAGTGAAATAGAGAGCAAGAATGCTGAAATGGAGAGGATTCATTTGCAGACGTTTCAACAGAGACACGGTCGCAGTGAGACGACACATTCTAGATGGCAGCGCTGACCTCAGAATTTGTAGCAGTAAGTGTAGTTATCAGAGGACTAAGCTGGTTTAGTGCCAGTAGAAGCAACAGCAGTACTTCTGATTGAGGCTGTTGCTTCTAATTGCGTTTCCCATGCTGTCAGAAAACATGGTGACCACCTGAATTTCTAAACAACAGCGTTGACCTCAGAATTAGCATCACTAGTTCTAGTCGACAACGGACTCGCACGTTTAGTGCCAGTGGAAGCCGCTGCAGCAGAACTTTTAGTTGCTTCTCCACTGTCGTCAGCACCACTGACCGTTGCACCAACACTATCTGTGGCATCTCCAGAATTTCCTCTCTTGCTGTCCTCAACTTCAAAGCACATCAGACTCAAGTCTGTGAAAGCATTCAGCCATTTGACATGGTCAACACATTTCACAGCCATGGCGTCCACCCTATCACAATGCAACAAACTGTAATCATAGACGAT
Source organism: Saturnispora bothae (assembly GCA_030462855.1). Classification (NCBI taxonomy): domain Eukaryota; kingdom Fungi; phylum Ascomycota; class Pichiomycetes; order Pichiales; family Pichiaceae; genus Saturnispora; species Saturnispora bothae. The sequence goes on along the minus strand of JAKVQQ010000013.1, from coordinate 133,202 downwards.
CTTAGATTCCTTGCGCGTGCTAGCCTTGGCATTACGTCTCGTTTTCTTCTTCCTAACGAGCTCAAACCCGTCCCCATCATTGTGGTCCACCTTGTCACCCCCCGAGATCATTCTGCTGATCATAGCACAACGTGGATACTGTTCATAGTACGACCTATCAGAGAGCTTGAAATTGTAACTGGTGACGTCGTTTCCAAGCAACCAACGAGGCTCCGCGACCTGAATAAACCTCTCCAGCTCCAAAATGGGGAAATGCGGTAGATAGTAGAACGTCGAGGCGGAATCGAAGGATTCACCACCATTTTCCTGGACTGTGAATCCTAAAGAGGTGAAAAAGTCCACGTCTTTGGTCTTGAAAACGGGGTCCCACAGCACAACTTTTGTGACGTCCAACTGCGCCTGTAAGTGTCGCACTAGAGCCAGTTGGCGTAGCGCTGGAGCCGATTCTAGGGCACTACCGAGGCCGAGACAGACGAGACAATCGATAGATGCGGCTATGGGGGTCAAGCGGGGGTCCAAACGAGCCCAGATTTTTTCAGTGGTCAATTGCGTCTCCAAAGCACGCAACCGTGCTTTGTCTGCTGCAAAAATGTCCATCACCAGCAACCAAGATATGAAAAGAGCGCTGTTAAGTCCGAAAAAGCTCTCTCAAATCACAGCTCTCGCAAGTCTAAAAAATTTTTCAAACTTTTCATTTTTCACCCGCCGTAGCAGGACGCTTCTCCTTCTTCATTCTAAGATCCCCGCGTCAATGAGTGTGATTGCGCCGCTAACATTGGACTTGGCCGATGCGGCACAGGCTCCCGGGTTGGAGTTTGAAAACGACACTGTGCGAATCGGATCACGTCGTTCGCAACTCGCAGTGGCCCAGAGCGTGCTGCTAGGCAAGGCAATCAACAAGTACTACGCCCAAGTTCTCACGCCCGTGACCAAGGTGGCCACCTTGGGCGACCAGGTGCAAACGAAGGCTCTCTACACCTTTGGAGGCAAGCCCGTGTGGACCAAGGAGTTGGAGGATCTCTTACTCAACAGCGTGGGAGAAAATGCTCGCATTGATCTGATCGCACATTCACTCAAAGACGTTCCAACGCTACTCCCAGACGAGTTTGAGCTGGGATGTATTTTACAAAGAGAAGGTACGTACAAAAAAAGCAAGGCAGGCCCTCTACTATGATGATACCAACTTTTTTTTTAGATGTTAGACTTCTGAACTGAGATGACAACGAGTTTTAACTGAATTGAGGCCTAAACCATTATTTTGAAGATATACTAACGATTTAATTCTAGACCCGCGGGATGCTCTTGTTATGCCACTCTCGAGTAAGCTGAAAAGTCTTGGGGATTTACCAGCAGGCTCGATTGTGGGGACGTCAAGTGTAAGACGCTCAGCACAGATTCTCCGGAAATACCCACACTTGAAGTTCAAGTCGGTGAGAGGTAACTTGCAGACAAGATTGGCGAAGTTGGACTCAGAAACGAGCGAGTTCTCGTGCATCATTCTAGCCGCAGCAGGACTCTTGAGACTTGGCCTCGGTGATAGAATCACACAATATCTTTCTATAGACGATATGTACTATGCGGTTGGTCAGGGTGCGATCGGCGTGGAGATCCGCAAGGGTGATAGGTTGATGAAGTCACTCTGCGAGGTGATTGGGTGCAGAGAAACGACAGTGAGATGCATTGCAGAAAGAGCGTTGCTTAGAACGCTGGAAGGTGGATGTTCCATACCGGTGGGTGTTTGGACGGAGTTGAATAGAGAGAACGTTTTGAACATGAAGGCGGTTGTACTAAGCATCGACGGACAAGAAAGCGTGGAGACGGCAATTGCGGGCCAGATAAGCGTGAACCAGGACGCAGTGGACCTTGGGGTGCAATTGGCAAATAAGCTGATAGACCTTGGAGCGAGAAAGATATTGGACGAAATCAACTTTGAGAAGATCAACGAGGTGAAGACGTCGGGGATTGTGAACTGATGGCCAATAGTATGGCGATGAAAATGATGCGAATAGCATGGGTGATGTAATATGAAAACACAGTGTGACGTGGGTCTGAGATGGACACACGTAGTTGGCGGATCGACGCAATCTGCCAGCTCTTATATATAGCGATTACATAATGTTTGCGAACAAAGAAAGACTTATAAGAGAGAGAGAGAGAGGGGAGATGCGAGGCAGTTGTAAGATGAAAAGAAACGCAGCTTCAAGAGGGGGGTTGAGATGGGTATTGGAGAGTTTTGAATCTGCCTTTATTGATTGAAATTATTATAACCTCTTGGATTATGTAGGTGATGTAAATTTATTGCGACGAATTTCTAAATCCACAATTGATGAAGATGATTGGTAGCATAGTGCATTTTTAGAGTTATATCTATAGGTTTGGTTTTACGAGTAATTGTATTTGTGAATGAGTTTAATTTTTATTGTATCTATAGTAAAATTGGGAATATAACCGAGTTGTGTCTATAGCTACCATTCTATTTCACCTATAAGATTAAAAATCAGCAACTGAACAACAATTCACCATTTCAGTTTATCCTTAATGTCCACATATGTTTCTAAATTTGAGTGGTATTCACTTCATTTTACCTTTAATACTTAGATTTGCTTATATACCCTAGTAAGTTACAAAAATAGACTCATGCTGAGTAATGAATCACAGGAAAAGGATCATATCGAGTGCTTGGTAAAAACTAGCATTCAACCACATAGATGTACTGTATAAGAAAAAAAGCCATTTGTTAACCATGAATGAGTGATGGTGAGTTATTAACCACACCAAAAAAAGTAGTGAGCAAGTAAAGAAAAAGACCAGTACAACTACTCCACGTCCACTAACTATGCACACAATTAGCCGGTTACAAGCACATGACAAGCCTCTGCTGTGCCTTAAACCACGCTATGGACCCATACTGACTAATAAATGGTTTTAAGAAAAGGCCTTGCTCATGCTGAGACTAACTACAAAAAAGGTTTATTGTGCTGAATAATCAAAAATACACGTTCAACAGCGACGTTGGACTTATGTGGTAACAAAAAACTGCTCTTGACCACAAAACGATGAGTGATTAAAGTATCTCAAAAATACACTAGCTTAAAGCCACAGAAAAACTCACAATTTGCATCTAAGCACTAAAAAACCTCATACTACGTACTCGAAAGACTGGTGTGAGTACTTGATTCCAAAAAAATACCGCCGGTGCTGACGGAAAAAGTTGATGTGAATCACTGAGTAAATAGCTCATGTTAACTCCGCAAATAACTAATGGCTCGTCTGGGCTTCATACGACTGATGGTAAATACACTGAAAACTCCAGTGTGGAACACGCACTACCTATTACTTGAAAAAAACATTCTCGCACACTTCTCCTGCTCCCGTTCACCACATCTATCTCTGGATATCTACACATTGCATCTTTATCTTTCCAACTTAATGATAACACTACATCTCCATCCTCATCTGACTCCTTCAGCAATCGCAACCCAAGCCTTTGATTAACCTCAAATTTTTGTTCTCTCTCGCTATAGCCGAAATGCGATTTACTACGATAAGCAATTGCATCCGGTCACAATAGACTTTTGCATCCGAGCAGCCTGCATCCACACCACGCAAAGCCCCCTCTCATTGCTGACACTCGCAAATCGCATCCCACCCCCTACGAACCCTTCACTGATGAGCGTTATTGTCGCTGCATTGTTGGCGCATCCACTCTGTTTCTTAGCGGACCCTTAGATAGGAAACATAGCGGATTTTAGCACATAACGAATGTCAGCGGAAATAAGATTGGGGTGAGTTCAAACAGAGCAATAGACCCCAAAACTGCCAGAGAAAGCAGGAAACTGGCAAATGTGCAAGAGCCAACTCGACATGCATCCCACTATTGTCTTGTTGTTATCGTAGATCTGATGAGCAAATTACCCCATTAGGAAAAAAACTTTTCACACACTCTCTTCTTCATACAAATGGAGGACGCTGAATTACAGGCGATCCGTGCTGCGCGTCTAAAGGAGATGCAAGCTAACCAGCAACAGAAACCACAGGGTAACCCATCGGTGCTGGCGGTGCTTGCTCCAGACGCCCGCGAACGTCTTGAGCGTGTCAGAATGGTGAAACCAGAAAGAGCTGCTCTTATCGAGGCCCAGATCGCACAAATATACCGTGGCGGTCAAATAAGCGATGCCGATCTCATCTCATTGCTCAAACAAAGCGAATCATCCTCAAAGGCTCCCCAAATCTCCTTCATCAGACGAGAAACCAAAGCCCTTGATTCTGACTTGGAATCTGATGAAGACGAGTTTTTCGCGTAAACTTGCCTAATCGGGTATCCGTGCCGATAGTGCTATCATATAATTGTATAAATAAGACACCTTCCCCCTCTCCATTAACACCATGTTTTTGACACTCTTCTTTTCTAATCATGTCATCTATCCATCCTTTTGCTCCTATTACAGACGCTGAAATCGAGCTCGTGGCTAAGCTTATCAAGGACTCTTATCCTAACGATAAACCACATTTTGCCTTTGCTGATCGTGCCGAACCTCCAAAGAAGGAGATGATCAAGTACTTGGCCGCTGAGAAGCAAGGTATGGCTCCTCAACTCCTCCCAAGAAAGGGATACGCTTACTTCTACATTGGTGAATCTTTCCACAAGGCTATTGTTAACTTGACTTACGGTCACGTGATCTGCGATGTCACTCTTCCAAAGGGTGTTATTGGTCCAATGGTTGTTGATGATGTTGAAAAGATCGAATACCTTTCTGTTCACGAAGAAAAGTGTGCTGCTGAAATTGCCAAGTTGAAGTTGCCAGATAACATCCACGTTGTTTGTGACCCATGGATTTACGGTACCGACGATCCAAAGGAAGACAGATTATTGATTCAATGTTACATGTACTTGGCTAACAAGAACCACAGTGAATCTAACCACTACTCTTTACCTTTGAAGTATTCTCCAGTTTTCAATGGTTTAACCATGGAATTAGTCAGAATTGATTACTTACCATCTGGTGCTGACGAATTCACCCTCAACGATACCAAGCCCTGGGAAGACTTCCCATTGGTTGAATACCACCCAGACTTGAATGGTGTTTCTACCTACAGAGACTTGAAGCCTTTGGTTATTTCTCAACCAGAAGGTGTCTCCTTCACCATGCAAGGTGAAAAGATCACTTGGCAAGACTGGGAATTCTATGCCGTTCCAAATGGTAGAGAAGGTGCCGTTTTATACGATATCAACTTCAAGGGTCGTTCCGTTGCTTACAGACTTTCTCTTTCTGAAATGACTGTTCCATACGGTGATCCAAGAGCTCCATTCCACAGAAAGCAAGCTTTCGATTTAGGTGATTGTGGGTTCGGTGTTAACGGTAACGTTTTGGAACTTGGTTGTGAATGTTTAGGTGTCATCAAGTACATCGACAACAGAAGAATGTCCGCTGAGGGTAAGCCAGTTTTGGTTCCAAACACCGTTTGTTTGCACGAACAAGATGCTGGTATTCTTTACAAGCACGTCAACTACAGAACTGGTTCTAAGGTTGTTGCTAGAAGAAGAGAATTTGTTGTTCAATTCATTGCCACTGTTGCTAACTACGAATACGCTGTTCAATACATTTTTGATCAAGTGGGAGAAATCAAGATTTCTGTTAGAGCCACCGGTATTCTTTCCACCATGCCAATTGACCCAGATGTCGATGTTAACTACGGTACTTTGGTTGGTCCAAGAGTCATGGCTGCTTACCATCAACATTTACTTTCCTTCAGATTGGACCCAGCTGTTGATGGTCACCAAAACACCGTTGTTTATGATGATGTTTTAAGAATGAAAGAAAACACTCCACTCAACCCATACAATGTTGGTTTCTACACCGAAAGATCCTATGTTGAAAAGGCTGGTCACATTGATCAATCGCCTTTCACCAACAGAGCCTACAAAATTATTAACGAAAACGTTATTAACCCAACCACCAAGAAGCCAGTTGGTTACAAGGTTGTTATGCCTGCTAGACAAATGATCATGGCTTCTCCAGACTCCTTCAACACTAAGCGTGCTAAGTTTGCCACTGAACAAATCTGGGTTACCAAGTACGACGAAGATAGATTATACGCTGCCGGTGAATTCACTAACCAATCCAAGATGGACACTGGTTTAGCTCAATGGGCTAATGGTGTTGATAATGTTAGAAACACCGATAACATTGTCTGGATGACTTTAGGTTTCACTCACATTCCAAAGCCAGAAGATTTCCCTGTTATGCCTGTTGAAATGCACGAAATTGGTCTTACTCCATTTGGTTTCTTTGAAAAGAACCCTGCTTTGGACTTACCTCAAGCCGTTAACTCCTTCAACAAGTCTGTTTACATGGATGATAACGAAAAAGTTGCTCAATTGAAGTCTGGTATTTCATCTTGTTGCAAAAAGTCTGCTTTGTAAGTAGACAATTCTTAGAGTAAAGTAGTAAAGGAGACATACATAGTTTATTTAATTTATTCGTTTTTATATTAGAAGAAACATATTCAGAAACACAACCGAAGAATCTAAATCATCTACAGTGAAGATAATAAAAAAATGTATAACACAGACGTCAAACATCAAATCTTTCTAAAAAACTTGTTATTCAGCGTCTCCTCATTGACAAGTTCAAAACCGAATTTCTATTTTGGTGCATTTCTTTCCTCTCTTGCAGTTGTGACCCTTTACTCATCTGAGTAAATTTCCTTTTTCGGAAAATCCTCTATGGAAAAATAAATAAAAAAAGAAGTAGCATTATTTTGTTTTGATTTACAGATCTCAGTAAAAAACCGGCATTAGAAGAAATGATTGTTCTAATAAACAATCGGATAGTCAATCTAGACTTACCTCAGGACTTATTTGTTTATAAAACATTGCATTTAGCAAACGTGATCCCCCAATTTTGCCTGATATCTTTGGTGCATGACAATATAAAAGATTACATTTTATCCTTAGACAAAGATGTTAATGTCAAGAACGATTATTTAGCAGGTAAATTGGGACCGAAAGGCTTGCAAAGGCTGATATGGGGACAAAAAGGTGATAAATTGGGTCCTTCATGGGGATTAAATATAGATAAATGGACTCCAATGCTAAATTGGGTACCGGATGAAAAATCATCAACGATTTCAAGATGTTCCAGTATTGCTTCTATGAATGTTCGCTTATTGTACCATAATATCAATGAACCGAGACTTATACCTGTATCTTTGCTTTTATCTTGTGAGGATGCCAACAAACTCGTTAAAACTTGGTCTAGTCTCTTAGAAATCAAAGATTATTTCAAATTACCTAGAGAAATCAATAGTTTACCATTTAGAAAAATCAGAAGAGCCCTGAATTCTTCGCTCAAATACGGTAAACACACACCAGGGGTTTATTTAAATATGGATATTTATTGGGTCTTTGATCACTTGATTTTGAATGACTCCCAATATGGTGAACTAAGAGAGTTGATCGACTTACTTTATCAAAAGGAAATCTCATTTCCATTTGTTCAAGTTTGCCAAGCTTTAGTTGGCTTAGAAACTGCTATAATTGGTTTGAAAAGTTCAAGATTTTTGAAAGACTCGTTACCAAGCTCTGATTTTGCTAGGTATTGTCTCCTGATAAAAAATCATATTTTCCATACAAATCGTAAATCTAGAAGAGATCTACCATTGTTTTGGAAAGAGGTGTGGGATCATTGGAATTCATTATCTGAGGATGAAAGAAATCGTAAAATGTTGAATTCTTTTGGCAGTGTCAGATCTTGGGCAGATGACGATGAAATGAAACTGTTTATTGCATCCAGTGACAGTGATGAGGAAATAATTGAATGGATTCCGCAGCAGCAGCAACAACAACTTACTGATGATTTTGATGATGAAGAAGACGACATTTATAATTACGATGATCAGAGAAGTGATAGTAGTTACCAAATTGTCAAACCAGATAATGTTGAGGATGTTCAAAATAGAATGGAACGTATCAAAGAGGTTGAAGATGAAACAATTTGTGAACTCACAATTGTCACAACTCAGGAGTCCAAGACTGGTGATGCTGATGAAGTTGAAGAAGTGGCTGAGGAAACTCCAGTGGAAGTATCTGCCACTGCTGCGGAAATCGAGTCTTCGGATACAATAGTAGTTGAAATGGATTCTGTTGAAGACACATTGACTGAGAAGCTTATGTTAAAAGAAGAAACAGAACAAGACAAAGAAAGAGAGGAACAAGAAGGAAAAACCGAAGAATATATACCTGATGAAGAATCAGCTACCTCGGATGAATTTTTGCTAGAATCACCAGTGGCTGAAGATAATCAATTAGAACCTACTGTTGAAGTCAATTTCAAGACAATCATTGACGAAAGTTTCGAAGATGTTACTGCTGAAACTGATAGACTTGAAGAAGATATTGGCTCAGCTTCCGCATCTGCGGATACCGAGTTTTCTTCATTCAATAACCAATTCATAGATTTCAGCAAACCGGGCGTATTGTCTGCATTACTTGATTCACCTTCATCAATGAGCTCGGCCGGTAGGTCATTTTGTTCATCTTCAGAAGACGAGGATTATCATCATCAACGCGACCAATCCTTCACCCGTCATAATCAAACACCTTCCAACCCAATAATGCACCCACAAAGAGAAGAATTGTCTCTTCCTCAAAAGATCGACAAGTTTGAAAAGATGAGTGGACTTACTTCAAGGCCAAGTAGAAATTTCTCAATTCATAGAAGAAGCACACCAAGCTCACCTTTGAGTATCAACTCCTCATCTTATGATTTAGACATGGACAATGACTCTGCCTTGGAATCTGTTAAGCTGAAATCCAACAAACACAATAACCCAATGAAGCCGATTTTGAAACCAGTGATGAAACGTGCCTCCCATACATCCGTGATGGAACTGAAGAAATTGGTCAATTTGAGGCCAATTGGAGCTTCTAACTCACCATTGGACTTGTCTCCAACTAAATCGTCAAGAAAATACAAAGCCGAAAAGGACACTAAAAGATCAATTTCATCCATCTTTTCAGCATTATTGGACGATAATATGAGAGATTTGGCAACTTCTGCAGAATACAAGAACAAGGTTGTTCGCCCAGAAGATCTGTACAACAGAATCAAAATTTCAACTGATAAACCATGGGACGCTCTTTCTAAGAAAACCAAAGAACGGTACTATGATGCCTTTTTGAGAAAATATTCTATTAAATTGGACCATCCCGAGCTCTTTGTGCACAACAAAATGAATGACAAGGATGCATTGGAAGTTGAAGATGTTGTCGAGCTTGTGAAAGTCTGCGCCAGTTTTGATGATTGGAAACGCTCTATTTTCAAGCATGCGGTGCAATTGGTCGACATTGTCGAATCGAGAGACAACAGTGAAATCGAAAGTAATTGAATACCGCGATAAGAATGTATATTATATGTATATAATTTAATGTAATGAATTAATGAATTTAGAATGCTTAGAATGTTATTTTATATGAGTGAATCAAGAAACTAGAAAGCCAAGAAAACATTCATCCAATATCCTTTCGTAGTTGACCCATCTATGATACTTTCTGAAAATAGCACCTGCTTCTTTTCCTAACCATTTTTCAAGAATCTTTTCTCCTCCAGGGTGATAGTTTAAGTACTCTGTAATGTTATACACTTTGGAATCTAATGCAATCCATCCATCGTTTAAAGTGTTATGTTTAGCTAGTTCTTCTTTAGTGACTTTCATTGGAAAATCGTGTGGTGATATTCCCCTCAAGTCCTTTGATTTCTTAAGCTTCTCCCACCCCATTGGTGAATGTTTAGGTGCTAACACTACTTTCTCTCTAGGAGAATGTCTTAGTGAAAAAGTAGATCTTTCTGGCGTTTGAAGTTTATTTGAGTCTGCAACAGATCGAGTCTCGTTCACGTTCTCTTCTTCAGCAAAATGGACCCCCATGGCGTGGATGAAAAGTGTTCAAATCTTCAATATTCTAAAAGAAACAATGTCATTTGCCTTGAAATCTATTGGAGCTGTATTACGTAAGAAATATAGTTAGTATACAAAGTCAATTAATCCAATGATAGGATTCATTTCTCAATGCTCCGGTGGGGTTATTGAAATTTTCGATGGTTAATCCGTCTATTTGCTTTATACCAACTTCCAGACAGTCTTCTAGGACAATAGTATGGGTATTTAGCGTTAAAGTGCTCGAAAGAACGTTATGAAGACGAGTTTGATTGGAAACAGATCCTGATATTTCACATCCGTTTATTTTATTGGCATATAGAACATCTACTGTATGCATAGTGATCTTACATGTGCTGAGATTGTGCAAATTGACTAATTGACAATTTGGAATATTGATCTTGCAATTGGTCAAATCAGAAAGCTGAACCACCTTTGAACTTGGAATCACACCAATTGTTCTATCTGAGATGTTACTCATATTAAAAATTGCAGCGCTGGCATCCTTCTTTGCATTAACTGCTGGCTCCATTTCGGACAAACTGATTCCATCTACATACACTAATGGGTTCTTTTCTAAGAATAAAGTTGTTTCAATAAGTTCTACATTTGATTTCCACGTGTTTCCACTTACAATGCTCTTCCTGATTCCATTAATCTTGTCTGTAAACCGTTTTATTATGAATGGCGGATACTTTTGAGCTGATATTCCTTCTTCAAAAAGGCTTTGAAAGTCGCTTAAAAGACCAAATTTGTCTTCCAAAGAAGAAGATTCCAAATTAGTAACTAAAAACACATATTGTCTTTCCAATTCCTCAATACTTTTGAAATCCATTGAGATTCAAATCAAAGAATCAGAGAAAAAAAGCTGTGTTTGAATATCTGTCTTCTTTATCTTTGATTTTCAAATAACATGTCGCATGAAGCAACAGGAGAGGCCGATCACGCTGTGTTGACCTCTCAAGTGTCGCAGTATTTTAATGATATTAAAAACGCGTTTGAAGACGAAGCCAATGCTGAAGATCATGATACCAGTGGTGTTGATTTAGACTTGAGTGGATTAGACAACAATTATGGTCCACTCGTTGGTGTGGAGTTGAGACCAAAGAGCAATATTGATAGCGGGAAATACAAACAATCAAATACCAACAATAATCTTGTGATGAAGATGGAAACAGCTAGAAATCAGCCTGTTAAAATCTGTCCTTTTTGTTCTAAAACTTTCCAACATTCGGGGTCCTTAGGGCGACATTTAGATCATCAAAAGGGTAATGAGTTACATCCTACAGAAGCAGTTGACAAAATAAGATGTAATGTTGCTCGCAGAGGTGATCCTGTTGCTGTTAAGGCTCGACAATCGTTGAAGCGAAAAGAATACAATAAGAGAGAGGACGTTAAGCTCAAAAATAGACAAAGAGCCTTACGACGCAGCAGATTTAGCTACATTGGTAATAATGATTTGATGAAGTTCTATAGAAAGGTTGCGGTACCCACAATACCCAACTTAGCATCTTTCCCATTTTTGGTATTGAGTTTTTTGCCCTATAAGATGTGGCCACACGATCCCCCAACGGCAGAAACTTATAGAATATTGACAACTTATTTACAAGAAAATAAACAGATTGCCACCAAGTTGAAGTATTTGGTAGAAGGTGACGACATTTCAAACTGGTTAGAGAAAATCTCAATGGCCTTCTCCAACTGGCAAGCTCTTTCAAACGAGTACAAGCATGAGATTTGGCAGCGTGAACAGAGGAAAATTGCACAAGACTTGCTTGGTGAGTTGACATATTTTGATTTTGCTGTTCGAAAGAATTATGCTAAGCATCTAGCTACTCTCAAAAAACAAGAACTGTCCAAGCTTGATGAAAGCTCCGATAACCATGATGAGAACAAGGATGTGTACGATAAGTTAGACGACGAAGAATTGGCAGCCGTTGCAGCTGCAGCTGCCGCCGCTGTGGAAGGATACGATGGACACATCGATTAAATTTCGTTTTTTAAATATGTAAAAGTAATGTTAATAATGATACGTGCGCCTTGCACAGGATGTGCTATCATGCTGTAATTGGTGCTACCTTGATTCAACACACAATCAATATTCGTCTTATAATTACGTAATCTCGTATACAATTTTCGTAAGTGAAAAATGTAAGCTATGATCCACTTTCTTTCTTCTGCAAGTTCGAATCAATCAATGGACCAATTGAGGTGTTTTTTTGATAGCGATTTAGCATTAGAGACAGCATACGTTTCCAAAAATTGGCACGCTGTCAAATCACGAAAATGCAGCTACATTGCTGTTCAATCAACTATACTATCAACAATAGTATTTAAATTGGCCATTGACGAAACATTAATGGATGATGAAATAAAGATTTCTTCCAAACAATTGGTTCTCAAATATGGTTTGGATATCACCATTGAAACAGTCGATGTCAAAGCTGTTAAACTGCCTACACTAAATGAAATTTCTCTCCTACTTCCTCCTAGCGTGTATTCCATTTTGAACAACTATGGTGACTCTAGTAATGTCGTTGATTTGATACAGAAAGAAACAGGCGATTTGGTTCGTATGGGTGACTTCATCAAATCTGTGAATGGTAAAATTATTCATTGTGAAGAGTGGAACCAAGGATCGATTACATTAGATACAAATGTTGTACTAGTTAAGGGTCCGAAATCACTAGATGAACCACATGAAAGTCAGAAGATAGCTAATGGGACTGCTCATAATGGAATGTATCAAATCGAAACAATTATTTTCAAAGACATGATCAAAAAGTCAACGGCTAGATCATACATGAATCAATTTCCTCACGAAGATCCTGAAATGTTTGCTTGTGTTCATTACACAGACCTAGTTAATCTTTCCTGTTTTTCAGGTGATATCATTGAACTTCAATGTGAGACAAAAACACTTCTTGTTAGAGTTTTCCCATTTTTAGACCCAAATAGTTACTCTTCAGGTAAGATACACATTTCTCCTTTACTCAAATTGCAATTGGTTGGAATTGACATTGTTTCTATCAAAAAGGTCGAAACCAATTCAGAAATTTCTGTTACTTCACCATTGCCGATTCCTTTAGCACTGGATGTTAATGTTTCACGCATTGCAAGCAATATTACTCTGGATAAGAGAAATCAACCGGGATTCCTTAATGGTTTAAAGATTTATTTTGAGTCCAAGAAACGTGTTATAACACTGGGCCAGATTATCCCAATCACTTTTGACTCATTTATTTCACATAGTACAACAGAAGAAACATCAGGTAATTCAATTCCACTTGGTACACCCGATGTCATTGCATATTTTCAGATCACTTCAGGAAAGTATCAAATGGGAGGAGAAGTCTATGATTTGGTGCCTAATAAACAATATTACGTCTCCTATTCCAAAAGTAGAATGGTTCAAAAGGGTCATGTATCCGATAAACCGATTACCGATCTTATTGATCAAGGAGTTAATTGGTCTCAATTTATTGAGCATGTGGGTTTACAACATAACTTCATGTATAAAACATCTGCAGGTGTTTTCAAAGAAGCAAATAATCTTCGTAAGGTTTTGAAAACTGGCTTTTCATCACCTGTTGGAGTGAAAACAACAATTGGATTATCAAGTACTACTAGGTCAGTTGGTAAGACAACTCTTGTAAGATCAATGGCTCAAGAATTTGGCGCAACTTTAGTTGAGTTTGATGCGCATGAATTAGAATCCAGCATGCCTTCACAACCAGCTGCGATGGTTGCACATATCAAGGCAAAAAGTGACAAATTGATTGATGCATGCAGTAGAGTGATAGTTTATTTTAGACATTTTGATAAGCTTTGTAAAGTTGGGGATGGCGGATCAAGTGAACAAAAGACAATCGATGAAACCGTTTCTCAAAAGTTCAGTGGATTGATCAATGAGTTTGTTTCAAAAGGTGTTATTTTTATATGCTCATGTGTTGAAATGGACAATTTGAATGATATGATTCGAAACGAGATTGTTTTTGAAATTGAGTTAAATGTCCCTAATGATCAAGAAAGAATTCAAATTTACAAATATTTACTGGGCAGGACCAATGAAAAATACAATTATAGAATTGATGATTCTGTGAGTATTGCAGGCTTGTCTATGCAAAGTGCTGCGTTGACCCCAAGTGATATTTCATCAATTATCAAAAGTGTGAAAATAAATGCACTTGAAAGACTTCATAATATGTCTGAAACACTGAATATTCCATTCAAGGATCTACTATTAATAAACAGTGGATGTGCACTTAGAGATGAGGATTTTGAACAAAGTATCAATTTCGCAAGAAATAAGTTTAGTGATTCCATTGGAGCACCACGTATTCCTAATGTCAAATGGGAAGACGTTGGTGGCCTTGATTCTGTTAAAGACGACATTTTGGATACTATTGAAATGCCACTAAAGCATCCAGAACTGTTTGGTTCTGGTATGAAGAAACGTAGTGGGATTCTTTTCTATGGTCCCCCTGGTACCGGTAAGACATTGTTGGCCAAAGCTATTGCTACAAACTTTTCTTTGAACTTCTTTTCGGTCAAAGGTCCTGAATTACTTAACATGTACATCGGTGAGTCCGAAGCTAATGTTAGAAGAGTCTTTCAAAAAGCCAGAGATGCCAAACCTTGTGTTGTTTTCTTTGATGAGTTGGACTCTGTTGCGCCAAAACGTGGTAACCAGGGTGATGCTGGTGGTGTGATGGACAGGATTGTTTCTCAACTTCTTGCAGAATTAGATGGCATGAGCGATTCAGATGGTGGAGATGGTGTATTTGTTGTTGGTGCTAGTAACCGACCAGATTTGCTTGATGAAGCATTGTTAAGACCGGGTAGATTTGACAAGCTTCTCTATTTGGGGATTAGTGACACTCACGAAAAACAGACTAAGATTATAGAAGCATTGAGTAGAAAGTTTCCATTGGCGTCCAATATTGATTTAACATCCGTTGCTGAACAATGTCCATTCAACTTCACTGGTGCTGATTTTTATGCTCTTTGTTCAGATGCTTTGCTTTTAGCAATGGGTAGAACTGCAAAAGAGGTTGAAACCAAGGTTGAAACAAGCGGTGAATCTCTTAGAAAATGGTTTGACGTCTCTCCAGCCTCAGAATATGCTGTGCAAGTAACACAAGCTGATTTTGGAGCTGCTTTGAAGGATTTAACTGCAAGTGTTTCACCACAAGAATTGGCTCATTATGAGCGTATCCGTGACCAGTTTTCTGCCTGAGCTACCTAAATATATAAAGAGACTAATTAAATAAATTGAAAAGCACGTTGAATAGGTCTTAAATCTTGCTTTTGAACAGAAATCACCAACCATCAAATATAAAAAGAAGGTCACGTGACCTTTTTATTTTTTGACGATGATTTTTCAACTTGTTGGAAAAAGTTGATGATGAATTTCAAGTATTTCATAAGCAAAAGAACCATGGAAACTCCACTCAAGGAACTTTATGGCTCAAGAAGAGCAGCGTTTTTAGCAAATGCTGATGATTATGCACATCATGCATTTGTTATCAACAAGAAGCTTGCTAAGGCCAAGAAAATCGTCAAGGTCCATTCCAGAGACACCAAGAATTACAATACAAAAACATCTAATGATCCACGTTATGCACTTGTTTTGCTTTTTACTACTGAGAGAGACGTCTTACATGCACAACAAGCTACAATGAGATCAAGAATTCCACACGCCACTGCTAAATTTACCAGAGCCTTTAAAACAGGACAAAAGTTGTTAGATTTCACACAGAACATTGATGAAAAATACACCATGTTGGAACTATTAGCATATGTTGGTCTCATCGAAGGTCAGCTTTTCATTTCTAAAAAAAAATATCAAAATGCTATTTATCCATTGTCTGTTGTTAGATGTGTGCTTCAATGTATCTATTCTACAAAGGATGCCGATGATATTTATTACGATGTCATCGATACCGTCATTGATCCTGCCTTGAAATTGGCCTTCAGTCAAGCGTTGAACGTGAAACCTTCTGATGTTGCTTCCTTGGCTAAGGAATATGCATCTAAAGAAATTGATGCGTCGGTTTATTTGAGAAAAGCGATTGAAATAGTCAAGAGTATCAGTCCAATTTACATTACACCATCGGATGATCCCGAAACAATGCTTATTGACTCCATCACCTGGTCAGAATATACTGCGCAAGTTAAAAATGAAGATGTCGCTCTTGCTATTATGAAGGCAGGCGAAGGTGAAAAGGTTATTGTTGAACAAGAGCCAAGTTCATTTGACAATGCATTGCTTGCGTATGATGATGCGATCAATTTCCAAGAAGAACAGATTGAAAGAATGGGTGATGTTGACGAAGATGGGAGTCAAGAAGAACACATTGTTTTAACGTATGTGAAATATAACTCACTCTTATTGAAGACTCGTAGGGATTTAGCACTTTTGTCCAACTTGAGCACCACCATGGAGAAGTCAGACACCTTGCCAAGACAAAATGTTCTTTCCATCTTGAGAGACTCTGTCAAGTTGATTGATGGGATTTCAGTTTACGTGAAGAACTTGAAGGACTTACCTGGTGTGGCCAACGTTGATGATATTTATGACTCGCTCACAACTTTGGGTGTTTATTTCGATGTCCAGAAGTTATCAAAGATTGCACAGGGATATTTAATTTCAAACAAGTACAAGGAATCTCTTGCTTTGTACGCCAGAGCGACTGAAACCATTGACGAGGCCAAATCAATGGCGACTGTTTTTGGTGGTAACTTACCAAACAATGATTCTGTGCAGAATCTCAAAACTGAAATGGCTTCTCAATTGAAAAAGCTATATGTGTTGACCTCATACTTCAATGTTGGTGCCAGCTCAAGTAGAAAAGAATACGTCATTGACAATCTTGAGAAATTACCGGCTGGTTCGAATGAAGAGATCATCCAATCCATTGCGCCATTGACTGTTGATATTCAACCTGTGAGTGCCAAGCCAGTTTTGTTTGACATTGCATTCAATTACATTCAGTATGGCGATGAAGATTCCATTGCTGAGTCAGCACCATCTTCTTCTTCAAATAATACTACCTCTTCTAAAGAGACCACCACTGAGAAAAAGAGTTCCTTCTTTGGCATGTTTGGTCGTTCCTAGAACACTGTGTATGTATTTTGTATAAGTATAAAATGAAATAGAGTATAAGTATAAAATGAAATAGAGTATAAGCGCTGATGCTGAGCAATGCGCTTCTGGGCCATTGAGCACTCTAAATGATCAAAATAGTACAAAATAGGAATTTAGTACTCTCCATGTGCGATTGCGCGTCTGGAGTTGTTGATTGGTTCAAATTCTCGTTTGGCTGATTTCACTTTCAAAGTAGCCATCAATTTTTATATAGTGTGGAAAAGACTCTGCTTACGTAACTGATTTCATTGCGATATCTTCATATTGAACAAATGTCAAAATTTAATGAAATTACTGTATGTTTGAAAGCAATGAAGTGTCACTATGCGTGCAAGAATACGTACTAACAAGTATATATAGGATGTATACAAAAAATCGGCGCAATTTGTCCCAGTTTTACCGGTAGGATCACATGGATTCTTGGCATTATTCTTTTTGGTTACAGGCGTGTTGTGTGGAATTTTCTGTTCAGTCAACGTGCCATCAAGAGGTAAAAGCGCTAATGCTTTTGAGAAGCTTGCTGATTTCTTTGGATACACGATTATTGCTGGGCTTTGTGCCATGTGTTTAAGTTTGGGAATTATCTTCTTTGCCAGCTATGCTGGGGTTTTTACTTAAGCTACTGTCCACCAGCTAGGTGAACAAATACACATATATAGATTATAAAAAATCCGCACGTTAAACTGGGCGTGTCATCATTATATATTGTTAGAGGTAATCACTAGTTATCATTCATGTAATCAAAATTTCCAATAGTTGTCACCTTTATCAATGCGAGCCACTCGTTGTTCTAATCTTCTGACAGTTGGATAGCCGTCCAACAATGCGAGTAAATACCATTCGATAGCGTAGTCGGTTGATATTCTGTATTTTGAAAGTCTTGCAAGGAGGAAGAGACAGATCTCAACCACATGTATGGTAAAGGTACCATACATGATATAATCATGGTATGGTTTGAGCACGGTCAATAGATCCAAGTACTTAAATCTGGAAAAGAAATCATACAATGTGTCCAATCTGTAATGTCCGTAAACTAGCATGATAACAAGACCAATCAAAATCAAGTTCCCAATATCAAGAGGATATTCCACACCTCTTAGAACAACATGACTGAAATTCCTCGCCCTGGCTGATTGCTTGAACATGTATATGAGAGTTTCCTTAACGTCGTCCCAGTTTTGGCATTTGGTTAATGTCTCCGGATGATCGAAAGCAATTGGTCTTTCCATGTCAACCTCTAAAGAAGGATGCTTAAACGTGAGTGTCAATTCATTGAGTGATAGCTGAGTCAACTTGACAGAATACACACCATTAGCGTTCGAAGTAGGTCCAGTGACAAATGCAGTTGTTGCCGCACTGGATTCAGACGCTTTTCCCACTGAAATCCCACCATAGTGTGCTAATAGATCAGTGATGTTGTCCCTGTGGTATTTATTGATTTGTGAGATGATTTTGACTCTTTGTGACTCCATTTCACCTAACTTAGAACAAGAAGAGTGGTTTTCAAGAATGGCTCAGCAAACGAATTGTAAGTAAAAGATGTTGGCCATTGAGAAGTCTGCTAGTCTTTCAAAAAGCTAATCTCCAAAACACAAAAATGTATTGCATCACGTCAAATGTTGTTTTGCTCTTACAATCTGCTCCTCTTGGGACCTTCAAAAGTCTCCTACCGAACTGAGCACAGCCGTGAAATTTCAATGTGTTGATTTCCATACGACATTCGAGGGTTTTGTCAGAAAAGCTGCTATGAGGAGGATTTTTAGTTTGTGCCATTAGACAAAAAATGCAACCTTTGTAGGGACACAATTTCCAGGCTTTGAAGTGAGTTGCCGATGAAGCTATCTTTGAAATAGGTTTTGCTCATGAAACTAACTCGCTCGTCTAAAACCCAGAAAGACCATTTCAAAACCATTAGAATCCTCATCTTTTGCACATTGCAATTGACCAACTAACAGCCAATAGAACCCAGTACGATTTCTATTTTATACCGTTCAACATTATTATTTCGGCGATAATGTTTTCGTCTGCGTTTTTTTTTTGCTTCGACTCAGTTTACTTCTTCCGGTACCACATCTTAATCATGGCATCGCACGGGCAATCGCAGCCGGTTCTACCTCAAAAGTACGTATAACACTCTCCCAACCCCCCAACTCCCAATGACCTCACCACCCTCTTTTTCCAGTTGGAATACCCCCCCCGGTAACGCGTCGCTGCGGAGGGTGGCGATCAATAACCGCCCAGCCCTCAACAGAGAAACTAACACAGCCGTCTTCCACAGCGCCGCGCTTGCTAAATTGAAAGTTCTCGATGCTCTCCGAGCCAACTCGAGTTCGAAACTGGAGTCCATTTTGAAGGAAATAGCCAACGACCCAACAAATTATCAAATGTCTCAACTTAAAGACGAATTACTGATCTATGCTGTTCAAGTTGGTCCGCTGAGCGTTGTTAAATACATTGTTGATCATCAATTGGTTGATGACATCAATTTCCAAGATGCTTCCGGTAATACTGCGCTGCATTTTGCGGCCATGTCTAATCGTCAAGATGTTATTGTGTATTTGATGTCTCAACCATTGATCAATGATTGTGTTCTCAATAATGAGCTCAAGCAGCCATTCCAATGTACAAGCGACATCGAACTTGCCAAAATGATGGACCAGCTAAGAACTAAATACATTGGTGAAATCACAACTAGTCTTAGAACCGCCTTCAATTCGCAAGATTATAAAACCCTTGATTTGATTTTATTGAACAATCGTAATCGTGAACTCTTAGATATCAATGGTACCGATCCATACACCGGAGACACTATTCTGTTAGAGTTTGTTAAGAAGAATAACATTAAAATGGTTGAATTTATTCTTAAGCATGGTGCCGATCCTTTCAAAAGATCTTCCACAGGTAAATCTCCGGAAGAAGCAGCTACAACACCTGAAATGAAGGAGGTTATCCAAGAATCTTTTACTAGACAGAATGTCATGGATTCAACTTCTAAACCTCAACAGGAGGGTTGTCCAACGTTTAGAGGCTTCCTAATGAAATGGACCAATTTTGCTGGTGGTTACAAGCTCAGATGGTTTGTTCTTGATAAAGAAGCAAGACTCTCTTATTACAAATCGCCAAATGACATGAATAACACCTGTAGAGGTTTGATTCATTTAGCTCATGCTATGATCAAGGTTGATTCTTCTGAAAATACTAAATTTGAAATCATCATTCAAAATCCATCTGATGGTACACCTGTGAGATGGCATTTGAAAACAGAACATGCTACTGAAACTCAAAAATGGGTTTGGGTTTTACAAAACGCTATCACCTTTGCTAAAGATTATGAAAAGAAAAACAAACTTGCACCATCTCCTCCAAAAGCAAATATCTTAAGTGAAGATTTACCTGCAACAAAAGGTGATGTTTCATTAACAATACATGACACAAGACCAGTATTAGAAAATAAATCAGTTTCACACATTATTGCTAAGGCAGAATCTGCTGCAAAAGACTTCAAGGAATTACTCAATGAAACAGAATCTGATGTTGAATTCCCATTACAGTTATCTAGAGGCTCATTGGAGAACGATTCATTACATGAAGACTTAGAGGATACTAACACTATAGACAGGATTAGATCAAATGGTCCCTTGCCTGATCGGAAATTAGCATATGCTTCAGTTCCACCAAAGATTAGGTCGAGTATTGATTCAAATAGATCAATTCTTACAACTGGCTCAAATATTTCATCGACAGAAATGGCTTCTAGTACTTCTAAGGCTCAAAAAATTAAACACAAATTGAGCAAAATTACTGGTATTGGTAAAAAGAAAAAACATCATCATCATCACTATGAAGATGTCAACTCATCGCAAATGTCATTAGGTGACTCAAATGCTTCTTCAATGGATGATTATTCAGAAGATGGTATTGATTCTTCATTCTTAGATTTCAATAGTGGATCGGATTTAAATATTATCAGGAATCAAATGAACATTCAATTAAACACATTTAGAGACTTCCTTAAACAAGCCGCCAAAGATGATGAAATTTCTAATCATCAATTGGCTGACACATGTACTGGTATTTTGAATACATTAGAAAGTTTAATTAATAAGGAAGGTGAGATTGTTAATGCTAAGTACAACGAGTTAGCTCATAAACTAGAAAAACAACACAAAATTTCAAGTATTTGGGAGAATTCAATTAAACAATTAGAGTTTGAAATTAGAGATAGAGAAGGCAAGATTGTTGAATTAGAAGATAAATTGAAGAATGTCAAGAAGTCTTTAAGAAATTCTGTTCTCATTGGTGGTAATGGTCATTTGTCACTAAATTCAAAGAATATAGACCTTCAAGAACTTTCAGCTGCAGTTTCACCAGAACCAGCTGTTAAATCAACGAATCCTAATTCTGCGGCTGCATTGGCAAGAGCTAAATTAACTTCAACTACAAAGGCTCCAAAAGGTGCACCACCTGTTCCTGTCATTACCAAGACCGACTCTTCTAATGAAATTGAAGTCATCTCACCAAAGCCAGCACAATCTGTCTCTACCATTCCCGAAGCTCCTGCATATACTACGCCCGAAGCTCCTCCATCTACTACCCCAGCTGCTCCAGATGTTCCACCACCTGCAGTTCCATTAGATCCAACTTTAGCTAAATTCTTAGAAGAAGAAGATGAATTTGATTCTGACGATGAATTCTTTGATGCTGAAAACGATGACACTGAAGTCAAAGATATGTCTGTGTTAGAAAGGATTGAAACAGAAAGGTACCATCATGAAAATCCAGAACCTGTTGTTAAGGCTAAAGAAGAAGTTGAAAGTCAAAGTGTTTCGGCCCCTGTTAAAAGAACTGTTAGTAAATCCAAGATGATTGTGCCCGAAGATGATGATGAAGAAAAAAAAGAAGGAGGAAAAGAACAAGAAACACTTGTGGCTCCTCCTGCCCTAGAAAAAGAAAAATCAACTTTCAATTCCCCTTCAACTGAGGAAGATGATATTTCTTCTTGGTTCCATCCTGAAAAGGATGAGCATGGTCATTTTGTTGTTAACAAACATGAGTTAGTTGCCAAATCACAAGAGGAAAGATTTGATATGATCCTAAATGAACGTACTTTCACAGGTTACAATGACCCATTGAGAACATCTTTAGCTCCTGAAGATAACAGACCGAAAGTTTCACTTTGGGGTGTTTTGAAATCATTAGTTGGTAAAGATATGACAAAGATGACTTTACCAGTTTCATTTAATGAACCAACCTCTCTTTTACAAAGAAATGTTGAAGTTGTTGAATATTCTGATTTATTAGACAAAGCTAGTACCATGGAGTCATCATTGTTGAGAATGGTCTATGTTGCAGCATTTGCAGCTTCTGAATATGCCTCAACAGTTGGTAGAATTGCCAAACCATTCAATCCATTATTAGGGGAAACATTTGAATATGCCAGACCAGATAAGGGATATAGATGTTTCGTTGAACAAGTTAGTCATCATCCACCTATTTCTGCCCTTGTTGCAGAATCATCATCATGGTCATATTATGGTGAATCTAATGTGAAAACTAAATTCCTGGGTAGATCATTTGATATTAAGCATTTAGGTACATGGTTCTGTGAATTGTATCCAGATCATGGAGCGAAGGCAAAGAATGGTGAAATGAAAGATATGGAATTATATTCTTGGAGAAAGGTCAACAATTCAGTCATTGGAATCATTGTTGGTAATCCAACCATTGACAATTATGGTGATATGGTTATTACAAACCATACAACAGGTGACTATATGAAGTATACGTTCAAGCCAAGAGGTTGGAGAGCCTCATCTGCTTATGAAGTTAAAGGTGAAGTTTTCAGTGCTAATGGCCAAATGATGTACACAATTGGTGGTCATTGGAATGATAAGATCTATTGTAAACCAGCCAAGGATACTAATGCAGAAAAGTTCTTAGTGTGGCAAGCTGCTCCAAGAACTGAAATGATGTTCCACTTGACCAACTTTGCAGCTACACTGAATGCGCCACAAGAACATTTATTACCAGTTGTCGCATGTACTGATACCAGATTGAGACCAGATCAAAGAGCTATGGAAAATGGTGAATACGATCTGGCAAGTGAAGAAAAGAACAGAGTTGAAGAAAAGCAAAGAGAAGCTAGGAAACAGAGAGAACTTGATGGAGAATCCTATCAGCCATATTTCTTCACCAGGAAAAACCATCCAGTCACCGGTGAAGAGTATTGGGAATATAAGGGTAATTACTGGAGTGAAAGATCCTCTGGCAAATTGAAAGATTACAAAAATATTTTCTAAAACTGTGGTTAAAGTAATGTTTACAATGTTTTTAAGTTTATACTTTTGTTTATGATGCAAATTAATATGGAAATTATAAATATATTAGGTATATATGAACAAGAGAGTGTTCATCGAATGATATCGTTTGGATCTTTTCTAAATCTTTCAGCCAAGTCCCTTTGTCTTCTAGCTAAATCAGGTGGTAAGTGATTAGTTGAATAGTCAATATATTTTTGAACGTACAAATTAAACTCTCTTTTCATCAGATCTCTAGCACGTTGGTTTTCTCTAGAAAGCTCTTTAGCAGTAGATTCTAACTCCATTTGCCATTCTTGTAAATCAGCTTGACGTTTAGCCAATTTGGATTCCACCTTCTTAACATCCAACGTGTATTTACCGAGAGCCAGTTCCTTTTCGCTGAGATTGATTTCTCTTTGATTCAATTCCCATTCTTTACGAAAGACTTTGAAGGATACTTCTTGAAGTAATCTATTAGCATCAACACGTTCATTTGGATCCTTAATAAGACAAGCATTGATACACAACTGAAGTCTTTGAGAATAGACACTTGGAATAGGCTTTGGTTGATCAAACTGGATTCTTTCTTGGAGTTGAGCATGTGACTTTGCCGTAAATGGTGGTTTTAATGCACACATTTCATAGATCACACAACCGAGTGACCAAATGTCACAAACTGGATTATAAGCCTGTTCTTTAATCAATTCTGGTGGCATATAATAGGGCGTACCCACATAGGTTTGTGTGAATTGTGTATGCGATGAAAGTGATTTTGCAAGACCAAAATCACCCAGTTTAACAGTATATTTATCAGACATGAAGAACACATTTTCTGGTTTGATATCTCTATGAATAACAACATTATGATTTGGATTGTGATTTGGAGTTGACACGTCAGATGAGGAAGTATTTTGAAATATTTGATTAACTGGTTGAATATTGATGCCATTGTGACAACGATAAAGTGCTAGTAGAAGCTGCGTGAACACTTGCCAAATTAAAGTTTCTGGTATTCTCTGATTGTTCTGTTTAAATTGTTTAATAACATCCGACAAATCACCTCCATCACAGTATTCCATATACATATACAACAACTTATCTTTTGGGTTTTCTTCACTATGGCTGACTTGGACAATATTGGGATGTTTCAATGTCTTCAAAATTAAAAATTCACTGGCTATTTGATTCACTTCTTTAGTGGACAGTGATCTATAGTTGATTTCTTTTCGAACTAGAATTTCCCCCGTCTGTCTGCTTTGGACCTTTCTGGCAACACCAAAAGACCCACGGCCAATGATGCCCAAATCCACAAACTTATCGCTCATCCAGCTCCAGAGGCTTAACAAAGAAATAGTGTTAGACAAAAACGTTAAATTATATCCTATTTAGGTAATAAGTAAACACACACCATATATGCTCATGTGCTCAGCAACATCATTCAAACAGTCCACTTCTTACCGGTAAGAGCTTCATAAGCTTCGACATATTTGGCAGAAGTTTGTTCAACAATTTCTTCTGGCATCGCAACGCCGTCCTTACCTGCGACACCATTGGAGGTGAGCCAGTCACGGAGGAATTGTTTGTCGTAGGAATCTTGAGATTGGCCAACCTTGTAAGTAGAAGCGTTCCAGAAACGAGAAGAGTCTGGGGTGAGAACTTCATCAACCAGAACAAGTTCTTCGCCGTCGATACCAAATTCAAATTTCGTGTCGGCAAGAATAATGCCTCTGGTTTTAGCGTAGTCTCTGGCCTTGGTATAGAGTTTAACAGCCTTGTCGTTGACTAAGTCAGCGACTTTCTGGCCTACAATTTCTGCAGCCTTTTCTGGTGAAATGTTTTCATCATGTTCGCCTTGTTCAGCTTTTGTAGATGGAGTGAAGATAGCTTCAGGGAATGAATCAGATTCTTGCAATCCATCAGGCATTGAAAGACCATGAACGGTACCGGTTTTCTTGTATTCCTTCCAAGCAGAACCTGTGATGTAGCCTCTGACAATAGCTTCAAGAGGAACAAGTTCATGCTTTCTCACAATCAACGATCTTCCTTCTAATTGTGACCTATATTTTGGTTCAGAGAGGGTTTCTGGCAGAAGCTTGAAGATTTCTTCGTCCGCTGAAGCGATGATGTGGTTTCTGATGTCGTCCTTGAGAAATTCAAACCAGAAGACAGAAAGCTGAGTGAGAATCTTACCCTTGTCCTTGATACCGTTGGCCATAATCACGTCGTAGGCTGAGATTCTGTCGGTAGCGACGAAGAGAAGGGATTGAGAGTCGACTTCGTAGATATCTCTGACTTTCCCCTTGGCGAGGAGTGGCAAAAGCCCGTCTAAATGAGTTTCGGTGAGAGACATTCGAAGTAGGAGATGTAGATGAAGAAGTAAGTAGTGTGCAATAGATTGTAACCTGTAAACGTTTTTGACTTGGACTTGAAAAATTGACTTTGCCAAATAAATTTTTGTGACTTGAAGAGGTGTGCTTTGTGAGTCGAAGCAAACATTTGTTTTCCCAGTAATTTTACTGGGAGCAATATTTTTACTGCGAAAATATGCCAAAACTTGATTCTGCGGCCTACAAATTTTTTTTTTCACTTCAGATTTTCTTATAGATCACGTGAAATGGACAAGAGAGCCGCTAATGGACACGAAGAGGAGCCTGAGGCAAAGAGACAA
Source organism: Saturnispora bothae (assembly GCA_030462855.1). Classification (NCBI taxonomy): domain Eukaryota; kingdom Fungi; phylum Ascomycota; class Pichiomycetes; order Pichiales; family Pichiaceae; genus Saturnispora; species Saturnispora bothae. Next base: position 107,149 of record JAKVQQ010000013.1, on the reverse strand, counting down.
CAGTTTGAAGGCAACACGGCACCTTACCAGGTGTTTCCCGGACTGTATGTGAATCTTCAGCAAGGTCAACAGCCGCAACAAGCAGCAATTCCACATATGATGTATCCTTATCCGCAACCGCAACAGCCCCTATCACAGATGTATGGCTATCCAGCAATGCTAGAGCAACAGCATATGCCCCAGGTTTATAATCCATATGCTGGTTATGCTCCAATGAATGCACAACAGCAGCTTCATATGCAATGGAAGCCACAAAGCTATTCGAGCTATATGAACGGGGGAAAAGCGAGCTACGAAGCAGAAGAGGACGATGAAAGCCCTGAGGTGGGTAGTACAAAGAAACAAATGCCGAAAAAATCACAAGCTGCGCCTGTGAAACAGCCGCAAGCAAAACCTAAGCCAAATGTCAAACCAAAACCCAGAGCTAAGCAAAAACCAATAGCCGCACCTATTGAGGACTCTTCGGACTCAGGCTCGGATTCTGAGCTTGATGACGAAGAGAGAACAATTCAAGGAACAAATATCGTTCTTGACACGCCTGAAGACATTGCAAAATGGATCGAAGAACGGAAAAAGAACTGGCCTACAAACAAGAGAGTGCTGGAGAAACAACAAAATCTCGAAAACGCCTCCTCCACGTCCATGGATCACTCTAAGGCGTCTGCAATCTGCAAGTATTTTCAAAAGACAGGTAAATGTCGTAACGGTGCCAACTGTCGCTTTTCCCACAATATTATCAAAGCACTTCCGAATCATAAAGTGAAAAATATACATGGATTCAATGTCCAAATTCCACAGCGGTTTAAACCTTCCAATCATCGCGGAAAATCACTAGCTGGACTTCTAGTCGAGGGAGACAACCATCGCAACGAAAATCTGATCATCTTAGACGTTCTACAGGCTCTTTACGATTCCGGTGAATTATCAGATTGGGAATCCATTTCAGGAAAGATCTGATCCCGATAAGAAAAAGTGAACGATCTCAAAACAACTTCTTTTTGTTGTTTAGAATGGACACTGAAACAACGCCACTGGTTGCGAAGCCAGTGAAACAGAACCATGGCACGTCAAAGATTGTTCTTGCATGTTTGTTCAGCTCGCAGTTTCTCTCTTCCATGGATTCGACAATGGTGGTGACGTTGTTGAATAGAATTTCCTCCGATTTGGAATCGCAACAGAGCATTTCATGGGTTGCAACAGGTTATTTATTATCATGTGCCACTTTCCAACCCTTGTTCGGAAAACTCTCTGATGTCTTAGGAAGAAAAGTGATGTTGAACATTTGCCAAGTTGTTTTTGCATTAGGATGCATCATTTGTGCGACTTCCAATGATCTTGCAGGCCTCATTGTTGGTAGAGTCATCACCGGTATTGGTGGAGGCGGAATGCAGGCATTGACTTCGATTTGCATTTCGGATCTGGTCTCTTTGAAAGAAAGAGGCCTTTATCAAGGTTACATCTCAATTGCTTGGCAAATGGGTGTCATTTCTGGTGGCTTGATTGCTGGTATTTTTGATGCGCTATGGGGGTGGAAATTTGCATTTTTTGTCCAAGTGCCATGTGTCTTAACCATTGCTTGTTTTGTTGCCATTTTCATGGACTTACCTGTTGACAGAAAACATGTTCATGAGTCGAAACTTGAAATCTTGAAAAGGATCGATTGGTGTGGTAGTTTCTTGCTGGTCACATCTCTCTTATCATTGTTGCTCTTATTTGGCACTAGTGATTCTGAAATCGGGCATTTCACCATTCTATGGGACTTTCTCATTGCTTATGCAGTCCTTGGTTTCTATGCATTTTACAAATGGGAATCTCAAATCGAAAGCCCAATCATTCCAGTTCCATTGCTCAAACACGAAACTGTTGTCAAAACTTGCATCAATTCATTCTTTTCTCAAATGAACTATTACGGAGCACTTTACTTCCTACCATTCTATTGGACTTCTGTTCAGAACCAGAGCCCTTTACAGGCCGGATACAGATTGATCCCAACTACATTTACTGCATGCACAACCTCTGTCATTGTTGGTTATCTCATCAAAAAAATGGGTAGATACCATCAAATTCATATCCTCGCCGGCTTGATGCTGATCGGCGGGTCTTTTTTCATTTTAACACAAAATCAACAGTATGGAGCGATTATCGAGTCCTTTTTACCAATTCCAATGAGAATCGGGGCAAGTATGAACTTCAATGTTATGATTGTCTCCATGATTTCTTCAGTCACCCCAGAAGAACAGTCCTTAGTTTCCTCTATCCATTACGGGGTCAAGTCAACTGGCTCCACTTTGGGTGTTTCCATTTCTAATGCTATAATGCAATTTTCTTTGATCAAGTTTATGACAATGTTTGTCATGAAGCTTGATATCGAAGGCTGGAATAAGAAAGATCTGCATGAACTCATTGCAAAGGCATTGGAAGATCCAACTATGGGATTCGACAATGCTCTGCCTTTGGACTTACGTTTGGCCATCGTTAAAGCATACGACTACGCATGCCATTGTGTTTACATATTTATGATTTTGTGCGCATTTGTTGTTTTCATAACTATTTGCAACACCAAAGAAAACAACTTATCAACCGATGAAGAACATGACGTTTGATTTTCATATGCTGAGCATATGAGCATTTTTTATAGTTTTTTCTGTATTTCATTTTCAACTCTTCAAACCATGTCTACTTTATTCTCCATTTATTTAATATACCGATGGAAGAAACAGTTGCTTCAGCACTGGCACCTAAAATAGCCGCCTGCTTTGAACACCCGGAGTATTTCAATCTTTTCACCACATTAAGATATGATCCTGCATTGTACGAATTAAATACAGAAACTACATTATTAGATGCGATTCATGAAATACCCATTCCAGAAACAATGTTTTTTCTATTAGAATACCATTTACAAAAATTACAGCGATCAGCAGAATATTTTGAATTTAATGCTGATGGATTAACTAAAGAAAACCTTTTGTTAGGATTAACAGAGTGTCTCCAAGGAAAAGATCGATTAATTTCATACAGAATTAGAATTGTTTTAAATAAATACGGCGGTCTTACATTTACGCCCGTCGAATTACCAATTGAAAATGTACTTGTTATAAATACACCACAAACAAACTTTGATTTACAAAATGTTGGTTTAATTGAAGCGCAACTGGGGCCTATGGATTTAAAACCTCATTTAAGTGCAAACATGCTACCTATTTCAACAGACCCAATTAGCGATCCGTGGATCATTCATCTAAGTCCTGAACCAATAATTCCTAATCAATTCACATCTTTCAAAACAACACACAGAGAAATTCATAATAAATTTAGATCAATGTTCAACTTACTCATACCTGGGCAAGCTCCACCCGTACAAAGCTCGAAGTTCATTAATCCAGAAGATGTCTTATTATACACAAGTACAAACCATGTTTTAGAAACAACTATTGCATCTATTGCTGTTCATCGCTTAATTATCCATCCAACTAATGGTAGTAGAAAATGGGGGTGGTTGACGCCGCCTTTGTCCACCGGATGTCAAGATGGTGCAGTTAGAAGATGGCTCATAGATCAAGGACAAATTGAAGAAGGTGTTATTGAATTGAAATCTATTAAAAATGGTGAAATTATTATGGTCTTCAATGCAGTATCAGGTATAAGATTTGGCCAAGTTAGAATTTAACTTAAGAAGCAAACGGTTTAGAGTCGCTCAATTTATCAACAGATTTTGTAACATATTCATAAACTAATAATGTAACTGATGAAGAACATGATATCTTCATAAATCTTGGTATTGAACCATTCCAGAATGTTTTGAGTCCCTCATTGAAAAAGGTTGTTGCAATGCAGTTCATGACATTTTTATAAATGATGACACCATCTCTTGATTGGATACGTGTTTTGACAACATCCATTGGTTGCGTGACAGCAACCACAGCTAAACTCGATCCGAAACCCATAGCAATAAGCTCTAATTCAGTGATGGAATCTCTAGAAGGATCAATCAACTGTTGCATTGCTGAATATGTGGTGTACCAAACAGCAGAATTGAGCATTTGTCTGAAAACAGTCAAAAAAGATCCTCTAAAGAACCCAAATGGCCCTGACGTTTGATAAATTTCCTTGGCCATTGTAGCCATAGTTCTTGATGGGTTTTTGTGATAATGCATCAAAGCTTCTATGTATGCATTATTAGGTTGAGAAGTTGCCAATGGGGTTACTTTAGGTGCTTGACCTGGTGGTAATTGCTTACCAATCTTCGAAACTGGAGCAGTAGTAGCCCCCGTTTTCAATTTTTTATTCTCTTGGTTGATAGGTTCATCAAACTTTGTTCTCCATCCATATTGAATCATCGCGCTTTCAATCAATCTTACTTTCAAATTTTCAAAAGGAATAATCAGCACAGTTTCTAATGAACCTGTCATTAAACCAGCAACGACTACTCTTGGGGCAGATGTTGAACCATCATTACCATCGGCCATGAATTTCTGTAATTGGTTGAAAATCCACATTCTACCACAACCTTTCAAGGCCATACCCATTGCAAGAGCAGAACATCCAGAATACATCGGTCTCATCGAATCGTATGGCACAAATGCCGACTTTGTGGTTATGGCCTTGTTTTCCAACTGTGAGATAGTTTTGAGATATTCCAACGGATAGGTGGTAGCCGTGGTTACACCAGCAGCTACTGCAGCCCCAAACATGGCTGTGAAAAGTGTTGTATTGTCTTGTGGTTTAGGCAATGGGTCCATTATTGAAGGAATAAATATACTTAGACAGGCCATGAAAAAAAAGTCCACTTATACTTCTCTCTCCAACATTGGTAACCTTTTTCAAATAAATACCGGACTAGTTGTAAGGTATTAAACTGAGATGCGGTTATTGTGAGCACTTTAATTGAGGTGATATCTTTCATTTGTAATTATTGACAGTGAAAGCACTTCGCGAACACTTAGTTAAGCTTATTGGGTATAGCTGATGCAAAGATGCACTTTAATCCCTCTCATAGCGTACAAAGCAATTAAAAATAAGCACCTTTGTAGCTCTGACTGCACTAATATTTTCAAAAAGACACGTAAAAAGCTTGTCCATGGCCATTTTTTCGTTTGAAAATGCCAACACATATTTTGCTGAGCATATTTTGAAATCCACACATACTGAGATTTTCTGGAGATTTTCTGGTACTTAAAGAAGGTTCAGTCACGTTTCTCTTTTTTCAAGATCTCTTTACGATGTCCTTTGTTATCACTGCCATTGGTCACAAAACATTAGAAACTTCCCATGTGGATTCTATTCAAGATGTTTTGAAATCCCTGCCAGTTAAACTGCAATCTTTTGCTCCGATCGGCAAAGATAGAGCAATTGACTTCTTTGTGGATATCGACTTGACCCATTTTGAAAGCCCTAACGACTCAACCATCGATGAAGCATTTGAAGCTATCAAGCTGAAGCTGAAAACTGCTGTGGATGGCGTCGATCTCAATTTCCAAAAGAACACCATCGAACGTAAAGACAAAGGTCTTGTTGTGTTCGACATGGATTCAACATTGATTTATCAGGAAGTCATTGAATTGATTGCTGCACAAGCAGGTGTTGAGGCACAAGTGGAAGCTATCACCACGAGAGCAATGAACGGCGAGCTTGATTTCAAACAGTCGCTTAATGAACGCGTTGCACTTTTGAAAGGCATCCATTCAGAAACCCTTTGGGAAGATCTGAAGCCAAAGCTTCAGTTCACCAAGGGTGCCAAGGAATTGTGTAAGTTTCTCAAGTCCAAGGGATGCAAATTGGCTGTTTGCTCAGGTGGTTTCTTGCCATTAGCACAATATGTCAAGGACGAATTGGATCTCGACTATGCCTTTGCAAATGTGCTTGAAACTGAAGTTGTGGACGGGATCCAAGTTCTTTCTGGCGCCACTGTTGGTGAGGTTGTTGACGGTGCACGTAAGCGCGACTTGCTGATTCAACTGGCCAAAGAAAACAACGTTGATTTGTATCGTACAGTTGCCGTTGGTGACGGTGCCAATGACCTCTTGATGATGGGAGTTGCTGGTTGTGGTGTTGCTTGGAACGCCAAGCCAATTGTGCAACAAAGAGCCCCAACTTGTCTCAATTCCGCTTCCTTGGAAGACATTTTGTACATTTTCGGCTACACAAGTGAGGATTTTTGAACGTCAAAAATCACACGTGTGCAGCGTACTTCTATAAAGCAATGGCCACAATTGGGACACCTGTTTATACAAATTTTTATAACTTAGATAGATTTAAATAGACCATAGCAGGAAGAAGAAGTGAAGATGAGCACAGAGAAAAAAATCTCTTGCCCAGCTACTATGGTAGCTCTTTCTATAGTGATGTTTGATTTTGATTCTCTGGAGGAGGCAAATACGCGAGAGTTGATTTTAAAGCTTGAGGAGCTGGCAAAGAGGCGGCTGAAACGGGATGCAGTGAAGAAAATTCAAAATCATATTAAAGACACGAACTATGAGATCACGAGCTGGAGATTTAATGAATGGGACTACAACAGCAAGAAGATCACGTTACCTACTCAGGCACGCGGTCTATTTACAATGGGGGATAAGACAATTGTCTGTAGAGGCTACGACAAGTTTTTTTCAGTGGATGAGACTCAGGAGAACCAGGATCATGCTCTGGCAGAAACGACTTCTGGTCCTTACTACTTGACAGTGAAATCCAATGGATGCATTGCGTTCATCAGTGGCTTGGAAGACGGCACGCTAGTTGTTTGCTCAAAACATTCAACTGGTGAGCGGTCTGATTTGGTCAAGAACCATGCGTTAGCTGCTCAGCACGAGCTGGAAATTCAGCTGGAGAAGAATAACATCGATAAGGCGGAATTTGCAGAGTTGCTGCACAGATTGAAAGTCACAGTGGTGTGCGAGTTTTGCAATGACGAGTTTGAGGAACATATTCTCGAATACAAGGGCGACAAGGCTGGTTTATACATTCATGGAATCAATACCAACACCTGTGATTTTGTTACGTATCCAATGGAAAGAGTGGATCAGTTTGCTTCCATGTTTGGGTTCAAAGCTACAAAGTATGTCAAATGTGAAACATACGAAGAGTCGATGAATTTCATCAAAAAAATCAATAAAACAGGTGTTTATGAAGGTGAAGAAATCGAGGGGTTTGTGATCAGATGTCAAAAAGATAGAAAAGATTTCTTGTTCAAATATAAGTTTGAAGAACCATATAAACTCTACAGAGAATTGAGAGAGTCCACAAAACAGTACCTCCAGTCAGGCACTATACCGTCGATCGAACACGGCAAAAAAAAACATAAGTTGATTTGCATCGACTATCTCAATTATGTTGTTCCAAAGTTGAAATCTGACCCCCAGTTGGCAGCTGATTTTTTGCAAAACAAGCGTGTGATTGAGCTCAGAAAATCTTACTTTGCATTCAAAAAAACCTCTGCCATGGAAGCTGTTTGCGAAGAGTCAAATTCTGTGGATACGTTGGTAGATGGCATGACTAAACTCAGTATGAATAAAGTTTTACCTGAAGGACAACCAAATAGATACATACTAGTAACTTCAGCAACAATTGGATCCGGCAAAACAGCCACTTCAAAAGGTTTACAATACTTGTATCCTGACCTTGTTGACCATTTCCAAAATGATAACATTAGCAAACCTGTCGGGACTAAATTAATGGCTAAAGGACTTGAAGCGTTGGTGAATAAACCAATTGTCATTCTAGACAAAAATAACTTTTTGCTTCGTGAACGTACTGAACTGTTTGCTCATTTCAACAAACTCAACACACTATTTCCAAGAGATCATGTCAAAATAATATGTTTGAATTTCCTTAGTGATGTAGATGCTAAAAGTAAGTCTCATTGGGAACTTACCAGAGATCGTGTTGTCAACAGAGGTGATCGACATCAGTCCATCAAAGCAAATAGCGGTGGCACAAAAGAAACTGAAATGATTATGAAGACTTTTATTAACAAATATCAGAAGATCGACACATGCAAAGCACCAGACATGCTTTTTGATAAAGTGATTGATTTGACTGTTGGGAAAGATTCAAGTTTGCAAAACATCAAAGTTATTGATAAAGAATTGAGAAAATTGGCACCCGAAATTGCTTTCCCATATGTTTCTGAGGAGAAATACATGGAAGCATTTGAGGCTGGTAAATCATACGCCCCAATATTCACAAAGGTTATGAAAAAAATCCAACATAAGAAACCATATTATTTTGGAATAAGAGTACCCTACGAGCAAGTTAGACAAATTGTTGAAGAAAAGCTTGCGGTGGCGACTATTGGAGGTGAAAGCCCATGGTACGCAAATAAGAGTTTAATTCAGAATGCATTCCACGTCACATTGTTCCACGTCAAACAATCTACTACCAGTGAAGAGGCAAAAAAAGACTGGAAAGAGTTGTCTGAATCAGTGGTTTACAAACCTGGATTTGATTTGTTGGACCTACCATTTGTAACAAACTTGAAATTGAAAAAGATGTTTGTGACTAATGAATTGATATGCTTGGAAGTAACGATTGAAGATATTTTGAAAAGTGATACTGGTGAAAAGACAGACATTGTTTGTCAAAATAAGTATAGCCATATCACCATTGGCACCAACGTTGGTGTAAAGCCAATTGAAAGCAACACTTTGATTACTAAGTATTATAGCGAGGAAAGTGTAGCATGCGAGGTCTATGAAATGCATGATTTGCAATTGGAATCAGTTCCATTGTTTCTTCATTTTTAAGCTCATCATGTATATATAAATAATATTGGCAGCTTTGTAATTGATGATATTGTGTTAAAATTGTTATACAGGTTATAAAAATACAATAAGCGGGAAAGCGATCAAACCTTGGCAATTTTGTCCAACGTCTTGAAGATAGAATTGGAAACATTGGTATGATCTGAGATGGTATCTAAAGTGGTATCGAGTCTTTTCAAAAGAGAATCCAGTCTATTGTCAACTAGCTTGTCATTGAAAGCTGGGTCTTTCATTCTTGGAGGATTATTAGTAGGTAACTCAACATTGGCAAACATTACTGATTTTGATTTCAGCGTTGCCAAGGTTGCATTCTTTTCCTGTTTCCAGAGCTTCATATTGTTTTTGTAATCGCCAATGAATTTCTGGTCTCTCTGCAACTGTTCCTCTTCAATGATCGACTGATGGATCAAATCATCTAATTGAGTGAGAGAACTAGAATAGCAGTCAGTGATGTACTGGTTTTGTTCTTCTAGGGCACTCAAATCCAGTTCTTCTGCTGTCAATGGCGGTAGAGCTACATGGCTCAATCTTTTGAACAATGGGTTCAGCAAATGTCTGGAGATTATGTCTTGATTTGATTTCGACATGTCTCTGAGCGAATCTGGTAGAAGATAGGTGAGCACAGTTTTGAGTTCAGTGAAGACCACACTCGATAGCGGCTTCCAATTCACAGTAGAGCGGGGTAACTTCGCTTGGTACATTGTGAGAGGCTTAGTCTGGTACATTTGGGGGGTATCATTCATGGCTTGGGTCTTTTGTAGGTCACGTGACCTGGCTTCTTCAACATCATCTTCACTTTCGCTAGCCGAGGATTCAGAAGCAGTGGGATCATCAGACGATTCAGAAACGTTCTCCACACTCACAAAGAGCCGCTTAGGCTTGTTGGGAGTGAAAATCGATTGGTTTTCCTTCAAGAGCGATTTGTCACTAACTGCGCGTTGTGAAGACGGTCTCTCAACGTCTAGGTCGGTGCTCAATTCTTGCTGTGAAGATATGTGTTGCGACAGCAGCTCGGTTTTTGCTTTCTTGATTTTCTTTTTAGCCGTAGGTCTCTTAACTACTCTCGCCATACCAATTCGCTTCTAACCTTCTCTTGTTTACCTATAGAAGGTGAAACAATAATTTTTTCTAGCTTTGAAAGCTCGGAAGCTGTTAGCGAAACATCGGAAGTTTTAAGCGAATGCCGAAAACAATTTTCCACCAAAAGTGTCAAATGCCACACAAAACACTCGCCAGAGTGCAAGAATTGTTGCCTTATAAACCAGAGGAGTGTGGGGATGATTGAGGCGAGCCGGGAAAACACAATGACCTAAGTTGAAAAAAGGGGGCTCCCCCGCTTGTTTCAGTAATCATCAATTGGGGTAATAGCTGTCAACGGTGCTGAGCACATTTACCGCCAAGAGATGGTCCATGATGAGGCATTAGTATAGAGAAAAATGGGGCTAGTTCAACGGGAAAAAGAGAGGACACTTTCTTTCTTGGCATGGGTAATGATCCGAGAGCGCCGATTCCAAGGAATCAGTCCCCGGCTCAAAAGCTTCATTTGAATCCTTGTTCTTTGCTTTCAAGGAAAAACCCTTGAAAAATTTTGCTTTATGCGTCCCAATTTAGCTAGTAATGAAATCGGCCAAACGGTATGTGTGAACTCGCAGCAAACAGCACTTCAGCTTTTAGTAAATTGCAGTCGCAGTGGCTAGGATATCCATGTGCAACTTCTGTTTTTGTAGCCTCTTTTATCGCTGTTTTAAAACCCGCTCAGTATCTCCGCCCTCAAACAATAGCAAAAAATTGATAAACCCATGACTAACCACGCAGATAGGCAAAGTATCTGCCATCTCTGATTTTTATGCAAAAGTATAAAAGAAGCTTTGTTTCCTCCGTCCTCTATCTCAAACTTATCTCATATTTCATATAACTATCAATGGGAATAAAACACCTCTTCCATAACTCGTCATCGATTAGTAACTCAGCATCTGTTGTTGAAATAAGCGGCACCTCTTTTGAAAAGGCCACCACCTGCATGTCTGAATCAAAGTCTCCATACACTGCAACTGAAACAGGAGACTTGACCGATTCCTTGTCGGTTGAATCTGAATTCAGACTAAAGAGAGGTTTGAGCTCCAGACACGTTCAGTTCATTTCACTTGCTGGTGCCATCGGTACTGGGCTTTTTGTCGGTTCTGGTGCGGCGCTTTCCACCTCCGGGCCTGCTGGTCTTTTAGTTGGTTATTTGGTTCTTTGCATCTTTGTCTGGTTTGTGATGAACCAACTTGCTGAGATGGTGACGTATTTGCCTATTCCAGGTAAATCCACACCTTATGCTCTTTGTGCACGTTTCACTGGTAATAAGTCCTTGGCTTTTGCTGTGGGTCTCAACTTGTTTTATGCTCAGGCACTCTTGGCACCTGCTGAAATATCAGCTGCGGCCTTTGTTATTCAATATTGGACAGAAAAGGTCAACGTTGCAGTGTGGATTTCCATCATGTGGGCGTCTATGGTTGCACTCAACTTCTGTGCCGTCAAAGTGTTTGGTGAAATCGAATTCTGGATTGCCTCTATTAAGATTCTCACTTTGACCGGTTTGATCATTGTTGGTTGGGTTATTTTCTTTGGTGGCGCTCCAGATTCTCACGGTGTGCTTGGTTTCCATTTCTGGAATCATCCCGGTGCGTTCACCGAGCATTTAGCGTCTGGTAACACTGGGAAATTCTTGGCTTGTTGGACCGCCATTATCAAATCTGCTTTTGCCTTCATCTTGTCTCCTGAATTGATCTGTGTGTGTGCTGCTGAAGCTCAAGCTCCTAGAATCAACTTGCCAAAGGCTGCCAACAGATTTGTTTACAGATTGTTCTTTTTCTACATTGTTTCTGTCATCATCATTGGGTGTATCGTTTCCTCCAGCGATGACAGATTAATGAATGCCATCAACTCTGGCGCTGAAGGCGCTGGTGCGTCTCCATTTGTTATTGGTATCCAAAACGCAGGTATTCCTGTCTTGAACCACATCATCAACGCTGCCATTTTGTCCTCCGCTTACTCTGCAGGTAACTCTTTCCTGTACTCAGCTTCAAGAACCCTCTATTCCATGTCCTTGACCGGTGATGTTCCACAAATCTTCTCCAAGGTCAACAAGTGGGGTGTTCCTTACTACTCAGTGACTGCAGCTTCTGCCATTTGTCTCTTGGCTTACTTGAACGTTTCCAACTCATCATCTCAAGCTTTCACTTGGTTCTCCAACATTTCCACCGTTTCTGGTTTCATCGAATGGATCTTCTTGGCTATCACCTACATCAGATTCAGAAAAGCCATCACTTACCACGGTATGGACGACAGAGTCACTTACAGACCAAAGTGGGGGATGTTTGGTGCTTACTTGAACATTTGCTTCTTCACTCTTATTTCTCTAACTAACGGTTACGCTGTCTTTTTCCACTTCAATGCCAGTGACTTTGTTGCGGCTTACGTCACTTTACCAATTGTGTTTTTCTTATATTTATCACATGCCATTTGGACAAAGAACTGGCGCATCTTTGCTCCTTTGAGCGAGATCGACGTCTTCACTGGTCTCGATGAAATCGAAAAGGAAGTTGAAGAGTACATTCCTAAAAAGCCACGTAATATCTTCGAAAGAATATGGTTCTGGATTGCTTAAACACCACATTTCCACTCAATTTCTTCTCTTTTTCTTGTTTTATATCCTTCCCTTCTTAACCGCATTAATTCTATAAACCACATTGTAACTTTTCATCATGAGCACTTTTTCGATGACCACTAAAATTTTTCACATTTTTCTATTGAAGAAAGGATGTCGACGGATCCAGTAGAGAAGTGGGAGACTGAGATTGTACCTTTGGTCAACAGTCTCAAAGATTCTTCTAATAAGATTCTACGTGAATCACTTTTCAAAATCAATGCCATTGTGAAAGCCAAGGATCTTGACTCTAAACAATACGATTCAATTCTTTTGGCTCTAATGAACGCTTGTTATAGCAAGTATAACCCCGATTCAAGATACTCCAAGTTAGTCTTAACTGTTTTAGACTCTCACTTGGCCTTGAATGCTGAAAAATATACCAAATCTATCATTGCATTTATTTCCAAGTTGTCTTCAACTCCGTTGTCTGTTTCAAGTTTACTGAATTTAATCCAATGGAATGGCCATATTTTGTCGAAAATACAAGAGGAAACTTTATTTAATTCAGTGATAAAGGTTTCAATCACCTCTTCCTGTAATCTGTTTGCTAATTTGTCCGAATTTGCCCAGATTGAAATTAATGATCATAAAACTAAGAACCATTACAAGAGAGCTGCCGGTTCTGGTAAGAGCCACATTGTTGCCAGTTTTGTCCAACTATTGAAATCATGTCCAGGTGCAAATGTGAAGCTACTTGTAGATTCTGTTTTGAATGTTAAACTACCAATCTCAGGTGCTTTGGCTCATTTGGGATTCATCTCACAAGCTGCCATCACACTTTCACAGAATAAAAAGTATCAAGAAGTTTTGACCCAAGTGAAGGCTTTAGAACAGGAAATTTCCCAATTCTTTGCTAAAGACTTCTTGTCCACTAAAGTTTTTCCTACTGAATTGTCTTTGAATGAATTTGGTGTCTACATTGGTTCTATAATGACCACGGAATCATTTGAAAAAACCATCATTCCAGGATTAGAAAAGGCTGCATTGAGAAACTCCGAATTAACTTTCTCTATTTTTGCTCCATCTATTCTTTCAAACACCCAATTCAATATCCTACCAATCGTTGTTAAATCTTCTTTTTTTGGCAAGCTAATTACTTCACTGAAGGCAGCCAAAGAAAATGTCAAGCTGGGTGCCGCTAAATGCCTGACCATCATTTTAGCTAAATCACAACCAGAAGATGAAGACACTATCAAGGTATTAGATGAAGTTTTGAAGGTTTTGAAATCTGCTCCTGCTAACTCATTTGAGCAAAAAATCATGTTGGCCAATATTATCAATACTGCCCCAATCACTAATACTAAAGCAAATGTTACCATTTTTAATAATCTCTTACCGATTATTCAAAAAGATGCCAATGAATCTTCACTCAAAACTTTGTTGATCACTTTGTTTGATAGATTCGTCTTTTCTATTACAAATGATACACAAATTGACAACGAAAAGATTATCGTTGAAGCTCTTAAAAAGGGTCTTGGTGATAAAAAGTTGAAAGCTGTCTGGGCTATGGAATTTGCTTCTTCATTAATAGGCATTGATTTTACAGAGTCTGCCAAGTTGAAAATCATTGAAATTCTGAACAATGGTATTTGCGATTCCCTTTACAATATTTTGGATGAATGCATCAAGGCGCCATTACCTAGTGTCACAAATAAGATCATTGGTGGTGGTTATGCCACTTTGGCCATTTTATCACATTTAATGGAACAATTTCAAGATGAAGCTCTCAGTGCTAAAATCAATGGTTTCAAATTTATGGAGCTTGCATTGAGTGAAACTGAAACTCAAATGTCTTGTTTCACCAGTTTCAAGGTTTTACTTAAATTGCAATCCACAGATGATCAATTATGGTTTGTAAGAGCACTTTATTCGATTGGTTCAATATTGGAAGAAACCAACACCAAATTTGGGTTTGCATGCTTTTTGGCTTCTTTGTCTAGAAACTTCAGTTATGAAGCTAGAATCTTGGCCAATTCTATGTTAAAAGAATGTATTCTCAAAAACCAAGTGATTGTTTCTAACTCTATTGTTTCTGCAATTAATGAGTACATCTCTAATATTGATTCCGACCTGAATTTAGATTACTCATATTTACCACCATTTATTTACTCTTTCTTGACTACAAAGCAAGATAAGTTCAATTTAGAGTCTAATTTGATTAAGTTGTTAGTTCCAGCTCATCATGTTGTTTTCAAGGGATTCAAACTTGGATGGATTGGTATTTGTCAAAAAGTTGGTTTAGATCCAGGTGCTGTTATTTCGACCAATGCTAATATCATTGTTGAAGAAATAACTTCCATTTTCATTGAATCAAATGATGAATCCATTTTCAAAGCAGCCTGTGATGTTGTTGGAACAACTTCATTTGTCTCACCAGCTACTATTGTTCCATTATTAATTGAAAATATCAGATCTGATTTCTCAATCATTCCTAATATTGATGTTGACGATACTAAATTGGCCATTTGGAGAGGAAATGAAGGTGAGATGATTATTGATGTTCTTGAAAATGATAAATCTAAAAAGAACATTGTCACTAAAGGTAAAGATGCCGAAACTTTGAAATGGGAACAATCTGTTAGAAAAGAACTTGAAGCTAAAAATAAGTCTGTCAAGAAGTTAACTAAGGAAGAACAAGCAAAAGTCAATGAACAATTGGCCAAGGAATCATCTATTCGTTCATTGATCAACTCTCAATACTTGACTTTGAGACGTGCTTTAGAAATCATCATCGCTCTTTCTCATAAATCTAAAGATGTTGAGAATGGTAAAAATGTTTGGTTCCCTGTGTCTATTGAACTCATCTTGGATTTATTAGCTAACAAAAACGTTTTGAAATTGTGTGATCAATTGGCTTGCGATTGTTTCCTTGCCATGTCATCTGCTGTTCAAAATTCAAGTTTGTCCGACACTTCTTCTATGAAGTTCATTGGTTCTTCTTGTTTAAGATTGTACAATTTTGATTGCGTTCCTGCTGGATTTACCGGTAAACCATTGAATGATATTCTATCTTCCCAATTGTTCAGTTTGAAGATGGCATCTGATAAGTCGCAATTTAGTAAATTGACCTTGATGTATGTTTTACCATTATTGGTCAAAATCATTGAAAATGGTAAAGAATATACCATTAAGAACGTGAAGAAGGTTACCAAGGTCAAATCAGAGTTTAATGATGAAGCACCTGAAGAGGAACAGTTGACTCTTGCGTTAGAAATCATTTCAGCTAATGGTGATTTGTTTGAAGATGTAGCTATTCCAAGACATGCCATTTTAGAAAACTTGATTGAATTATTAGCATTGCCAACTAAAGCCAAAATTGCGAAAGATTGTTTTGTTACATTATGTCAAAATATTGCATTGAACATCTCGACATCCGATTTGAGCATCCTTTTGAAAAATTTGGTGAATCCCGTTTCATTTGTTAGAACTACTATTTTAGAAGTTTTAGATGATGAATTTGATCTTACTGGAATTGCATTTAGTGAAGAATTGTGGATATCTAGATTCGACAATGAACCAATCAATGCTGAAGTTGCACAAACTATATGGCAAGAATCTAAGTTTGAATTGGATTCAACCGTTCCTGAAAAATTCATCAAATTCTTAGGTACAGAAGATAATGGTATCAGATTATCTGTTGGTAAAGCTTTAGCAAGTACTGTGATTGAATTGAACGATGAAGCTTTGTTTTTGGAAATCTTGGAAAAGTTATTGAACCATTATAGGGAAATGGCTCTTCCACCAGCTCCAAAAACTGATGAATTTGGTATTGTTATCAAGTCAAAGAATGAAAAGTTGGACAGATGGGAAGAAAGAAGTGGTACTGCCCTTGCCATCAGATACATGGCGCCAATGTTCAAGCCAAGTGAAGCTATTGAAAAATTCTTTAGATTTGCTGTTACTGAAAGAGCATTGGGTGATCAAGACCAAATTGTGAGATCTGAAATTCAAGATGCAGGTATGCATATTATTGATGCATATGGTAAATCCAACGTGCACATTCTAGTTGAAATCTTTGAATCTGCATTAGAGGAAGCTGATGAAAAATCAAAGGTTCAAGATAATGTTAAGGAATCTACCATCATTTTGTACGGTAACCTAGCACGTCATTTGGATACGGGTGATGCAAGAATTGAAGATATTGTTTTCAGATTAATGAAGGCTTTGGACACGCCTTCTGAAGATGTTCAATATGCTGTTTCTGAATGTCTTGCTCCATTAGTCCAATTCACTCAAAATAATTTGAATGAATACTTTGAATCATTGTTTGAAAAGTTGTTTGGCGGCAACTCTATTGCTGAAAGAAGAGGTGCAGCTTATGGTATTGCCGGTTTAGTTAAGGGTTATGGTATCAAGGCTTTGTCTGAATTTGATGTTATCAGAAACCTGACTGAAGCTTCTGATGATAACAAGGATTTCAAAAAGAGAGAAGGTGTTTCCTTTGCTCTTGAATGTCTTTCGCAATCTTTGGGCCCGTTATTCGAGCCCTACATTTTAGAAATCTTACCAATTTTGTTGAAATCATTTGGTGATCAATCCAATGAAGTTAGAGAAGCAACCACTTATGCTGCGAAGATTTTCATGAAAAATACCACCAGTTATGGTATCAAAAAGATGATTCCTATTGCCATCGCCAATTTAGAAGATTACCAATGGAGAGCAAAGAAGGGTTCAGTTGAACTTTTAGGTTCTATGGCATACTTAGATCCAACACAACTTTCATCCTCTTTACCTGAAATTGTTCCTAACATTGTTCAAGTTCTGAAAGATACACATAAGGAAGTTAGAAAGGCTGCAGATTCTTCATTAAAGAAATTCGGTGAAGTTATTAGAAATCCTGAAATTCAAGAAATTGTTCAAGATTTATTGAATGCAATTGGTGATCCAACTAAGTACACTGACACTGCATTGGAAAAGTTAATCAACACTCAATTTGCGCATTATATTGATGGCCCATCTTTGGCTTTGATCATTCATGTTATTGACAGAGGTATGCAAGATAGATCTTCTATTGTTAAGAAGAGATCTTCTCAAATTATCGGTAACATGGCCATTTTGGTTGATTCTAGAGATATTATGCCATATTTAGGTAAGTTAGTTGAAGAATTACAGACTGCTATTGTCGATCCAGTTGATGAAACTAGAGCAATTGCTTCTAGAGCTTTAGGTTCATTGGTTGAAAAATTGGGTGAAGAAAAATTCCCTGGTTTAATTGATAACTTACTTGCTGCTTTGTCAAACGAAGAAAGAGCCAGTGATAGAATGGGTTCTGCCCAAGCGCTTGCTGAAGTTTTGTTTGGTTTAGGTCTATCAAGATTGGAAGATTTATTACCAACTATTTTGCAGGGTGCCAATTCTCAAAAATCATTTACTAGAGAGGGTTTCATGCCAATGTTGTTGTACTTACCTGTTTGTTTTGGCTCTCAATTTGCTCCATATTTGAATCAAACTATTCCACCTATTTTGAATGGTTTGGCTGACACCAATGAAGACGTAAGACAGATCTCCATGAAGGCGGGTAGATTGATTGTTTCGAATTACGCTAAGAAGGCTGTTGATTTGTTATTACCAGAATTAGAAAAGGGTCTCTTTGATGTCTCTCCAAGAATTAGACAATCATCCGCTGATCTTACTGGTGAATTATTATACAAGATCTCTGGTATTTCTGGTAAGATGGAATTAGCTGAAGATATTGCTCGTGCAGCCAATGTCTCACAATCATTGATTGATGTTCTTGGCTTGGAAAAGAGAAACCAAGTTTTATCTGCATTGTTTGTTTGTAGATCCGACACCCATGGTACTGTTCGTAATGCAGCTGGTGATGTTTGGAAGGCTTTGGTTGCTAACACTCCAAGAACCATCAAGGAAATTTTGCCTACTTTGACTGTCATCATTGTTAGAAGATTGGCTTCTCCAAATGATGAACAAAGAACTATTGCAGCTGCGACTTTGGGTGACATGGTTAGAAGAATTGGTTCAAATGCTTTGTCACAATTGTTGCCAACTTTGGAAGAATCCATGGTTGGTAGTGATTCTGATGCTAAACAAGGTATTTGTATTGCCGTTAAGGAATTGATTGAATCCAGTAGTGATGACAATGTTATTGAATATCAAGAAACATTTGTTAAAATTATTAAGGATGCACTTGTTGATGCTAATCCACAAGTTAGAGAATCTGCTGCTCATGCATTTGACATTTTACAAACTAAGATTGGTTCAGATGCTGTTGATGAAGTTGTTCCTCAATTATTGGAACAATTGAATTCTGGTTCTGATGAAGCTTTGTCTGCATTACAAGAAATCATGTCTACTAAATCAGATGTTATTTTCCCTATTTTGTTGCCATCATTGTTGGCTTCTCCAATTAATGCCAAGGCTATTGGTGCTTTAGCTGAAGTTGCCGGTTCTGCTCTTTACAAGAGATTGGGATCCATCATTAACTCCCTGGTTGATGGTATTATTAACAAATCTGGTGATGTTGCAGAAATTCAAAACGCTCTTGTTAAAACCATTGTTTCAGTTGATTCTGATGCTGGTGTTCATCCATTAATGCAACAAATTTTATCTTTAATGAAGCATGAAGATATCATGAAGCGTCAAGTTATTTACAGAGCTTTACCAGAATTCTTTAAAACTACTCAATTGGATTATTCATTGTACACAGAAGATATTGTCATTCAAGGTATTTACAATTTGAACAATAAAGATGTTGAAATTGCCCAGAATGCCTTTGAAATGTTAACAGTTTTGATCAAATCTCAACGTAAAGAAACCTTGGAGAAATTGATTAAGATTACTCAACAAACATTATCTCATGTTGCCAACGATTGTGAAGAAATTTATGCATTCACATTACCTAGAGGTCCAAATTGTGTTTTACCAGTTTTCATTCATGGTCTCATGTATGGTACATCAGAACAAAGAGAAATTTCAGCAGATGGTATCACTATCATCATTGAAAAGACACCAGCTGCTGGATTGAAACCATTTGTTACCGGTATTGTTGGTCCATTGATTAGAGTTATTGGTGAAAGATTCAATGGTGATGTTAAATCTGCCATCTTGTTAGCATTAAACAAATTGTTTGAAAAGATCCCACAATTGTTGCGCCCATTCATTCCTCAACTACAAAGAACATTTATTAAGTGTTTAACTGATGGATCATCATCATTATTAAGAAGCAGATCTGCTAAGGCCATTGGTACCCTTATTGAGTATCAACCAAAGGTGGATCCTCTGGTTATTGAACTATTGAACAACTTCAAAAATGTTGAAAATGATAACGAAGGTATCAAGTCTGCCATATTGAAGGCCATTTTGGAAATCATTGACAAGGCAGGTGATAAAATCAGTGAAAATTGTAAGAATGGTATTATGGAACTTATTGAAAGAGAAATGGGATCCAATGTTAACGTTGTCACATATGCTGAATTAATTGGATCCATTTCCAGAATTTTGAACGATGAGGAATTCGAAAATATGATCAGAGGTAAGGTGTTGGCTAATAGTGACAATCAACAATTTTCTATTTTAATTTTGAATTCATTCTTGAAATTCTCTGGTGAAAAGGTGATTAACTTGGGTATTAATGAGGAGCTGATTGAATTCTTGATCACTGCAAGTGACGATTCTCAATTGGTCATTTCATCTAATGCTGTTTTGGCAATGGGTAAGATGTTACTTTTATCTAAGGATATTGATGTTTTAACTCCATTAGTCAAACAACTCGGACACGTCATTGTTGCTTCATCATCAGTTGATGTCAGAAGATTGGGTTTGACTATTGTTAGAGCTATCAGTAATGAAAATTACGATCCAATTATGCTTTTGTTAGTTCCAATGGTGTTTACATGTGTCAGAGATGTTGTTTTACCAATCAAGTTGGCAGCAGAAAAGGCATTACTTTCTTTGTTGAACTTAATTGAGTCAACCGACAGATATGATCAATGGGTCAAGGAAAATGAATCCGTTAAGGAATTTGACGTCGAAGGTAAGGTTATTCAAATAAGATCAATTACTGAATATGTAAAGAGAATTGGTATGAGATTAGCTTCTCAAGAAAGAGAGAGATTAAGCGCTGGTGGTGATAAAGAAGCGATGTACAGTGACTTGTATGAAGAAAGAGCAGAAATTTGGTCGGTTTCTGTTTAAATGGATAGGAGATGAAATACTTGGTCAGTTTTCATGTTTATATTCCTAAAAGTTATCAGTTTGTTAGAAAGTAAAGATTAATAAAAAATAAGAGTTGGAGAGATGTCAAGGTTTAGTAGTTTACAAGATTAATATTTAACATTATCTGACGCAGGTATTGATAAATGTTTTGTTCAAGTGCTATGTAATTAATTAAATGTAAAAGAATGAAAGTAAACAATAATAGTAGGCGTAAGCATTGAGTGATCAAAGAGTACACACTGTGATAGTCTATGAGATCACACGATTCCACTTCACGTTACTTTTTCTTTGGATTTCATGACAAAAATGTCTCTAAACCATTCAACAATTCTTCTGTGATGCCATCCTGTGGAACATCACATAAGCTAGCAATGAGTTTATGATAAGTACCTATTTTTTCCACACCATCAGTCTCACAGTTAACCAAACAGTTGAGCAATACTTGTCTCTTCATTTGAAGTAAGACCAATTTGATACTGTTTGATTTAAGTAATTTTTGGTCCACCACTTCCTCTTCAACATCATGATGTTCTTCTGTGAAAGGGTTAGAATTTGCCCTTGGACGAGAAAACTCGTGTTGTTCTTCATACTGGTTAACTAATTTGGCAATAGTTAATGCTTGATGACGTTCCATTAAATGGAAAAGCTCGGTAGTTCGTTCTTCAACTAATGTTTCACTCATCTTCAATTTATCGTCGATTGTATCGGCATCAACAGGTAATTTTGCTATTTTTTGATTTTGATCCTCAATTGATTTTTCCATCATGGTGATAGTGGAAGAAAGATAGTTGATATCGTCTTGTTTTGAATCCAGTTCCTTTGACATGTCGTTGGCTAGTTTAGTAAAAAGAGAAGGGTAATAGAGCAAGTCTGCACCTAGATTAGAAGACGCCAATTTAGGATCCTTTTGCAAAGGCTCTTGCTGTTGTTGCTGAGGCTGCTGCTGAGGCTGCTGTTGTTTTTGTGGCTGGGTCATTGGAGGAGTATTGTTTTGAAATATCTGTGTGGACGTTGATAAGTCCATGACATCTTCTATATTTTGAGGTGTGTGCATCTGTAGAATGGTCCTAGGAGTGTCATCTATAAGACCCGAGAGTAGTGGAGGAGTCGGATGATGATTTGGATGAGTGAATGAGGAGATTTTTGAATTCACCAATTGGTCAAGACCATGTTTCATAGCACAAGTCCAAACGGTGTCACCTTGGTAATCGCGTATATCATCCAAAGCCCTCAATTTTCCCAAAGTATGGAGATAAAACAGTGCCTGAGAAAGATAGTAGCTGAGAGAGTTCACTTTTTCGTTCGACGCTGAATATGAGAGCTCGATGCTGAGCAATTTCAAAATGTGGTGAATAGTAGTAGCACCCTTACCATCTTGTGAAAGCAATGCAAGACCAAAGGGAGTTCCATTTCCAGAAACAGAGTTCAAGATTATGGGGAAAGTCTGGTTTTCAAATGCGTTTGTGAAACAAATCAGTTTTCCCAACGGATTGATACCGTTATTATTGATCACATGAGGATTTGCACCTGCTGCTAGAAGCAATTTGACAACGTCCAAAACAGCTAAAGAACATGCCCAGTGTAGTGGAGTGTGGCCCTCATCGTCGATCGGGTCGTTAGGGTTGAACTGAGGCGGGGGTGAATATAGGAACGATGGAATCGGTAAATCGTCTGAAATGAAGTAATTGAGAAGCTGTCCAACATGGTCAGTGGGCAACTGGGCCATTGAACTCTGTTGTGACCCATTTGCAAGCCCCTGTTGGACGTCCATGATGCTTTGAGCCACTATCTGGTTGTTGGTCACGTGAGGAATGTGTTGAAATTGGCTAAACTGGGCCATTTGAGCCATTGGCAGCTGTTGAAGGGTATTGGGGTCATTCTTTGGTGTCTGTTTTGTCTTTGGCTTTGCCTTACTCTTCGGTTTCGCCAGGCCTCGTCTCTCCAGAGGCGCATCCATACTGGGATCATAATTCAACACCTTCAACGCCTTGTCCTTGCAATATTTTGCCGCAAAGTCTTTGGCAAAACTCAATGGAACCCACGTCCCTTGGAATCGGCCGAACCCACCTTGGATCTTCTCGTGGACCCCCCCATGGACCTCTCTTTCGAGCACCTTTGTTCGCTGTGCTTTGGGCAGCCCTGCGACCTTGAGCAGCTGTGTGGCGTTGACCCAATCATCCCTTACACGTCTCATGATCGGTGCACCATCCAACGACTCCTCGTACACGTCACAGCCTGAGTACGACGCTATGTACAGCATTTTTACCGTAAAGAGAGCTGGAGGTGGAAAATGTCAAATACTATGGGGGGGTTTTGTTTATCTGAAGATGGGGCAAAATCGCGTTGAAGAGCTTAGACGCGAGTTGGACCGGCTGTTGAGTGCTGAGAACGTCTTGAGCGAGTATGGACGAGTTCCTGAACTTAACAGCGGACTCGACAGCGTTCTTGACGGCGCAGTTACGCGCGTTCAAAGGTTTGACGCAGACGAAGTGAGCTTCGAGATGGACGTTGACGGTTTGCGCAGCGCCGTACGCGTTTGCAAGCACGGGTCCAAGGTTCTCAGCGTTCACGTGGACGTTTTGGAGCCCTTGGGCGACATTGCTACAGTAGGTCACGTGACCCGCTTGATAGAGAAGGCGCAAACCACGCGTAATCCGACGCGATTTGTGATGGGGATGGCGAAGTTGGGGGTGTTGAGGCGTCGCCATGCGTTGTTGCTTGAAGCAGTGGCCTTGGGGCTTGGAGACGCGTTGAAAGAGCGTTCCGAGGGTACATTTCTGTTGGCTAACGGTGTAAGAGTTGATCTAGTGGTTCCAGATAGATACGGAGAGCGTGCGCGGCTTTTCATTGATGGGAGAGACGTGAGTAACAGTGTGGACACGCGCTCTGCGAGCCAAGTGTGTGATTTCGTAAGGGTGTGGAGTTGATTTAGGGTGTGAGGGAGTCTGGGGCTGATCTAGGGTGTGAGGGAGTCTGGGGCTGATCTAGGGTGTGATTGAAAGATGGAGTTAGGTGGAGTAATGATTCAGAAGGGTTGTGAGATTTGTGGTGTTTTGATTGTGCCGGATCAGCACCTATATGGTTATTCTATGGGACATTATGGTGTGAAAAGAGACAATTGTTCCTCGTAAATAACAATCTAGAGTGACCTATAGCGAGTTTCAGTGAGACGCATGGTGTTCTGCTATCTTATAGTGCTGGATCAGCGCTTGCATGGTTGTTTTATGACACATGTGTGCCATAAGCAAACCAACATTAGAAGCCACATAAATCACTCACTAATAGCCTTGAAAAACGCTTTAATGGCCCATGCTTCGTCAACAACTCTCATTACACCCCCCTCCTTGCTCTCACACCTCTTTCGCATGCTCCCAATGGCGCTTCTAAACTTGCTCAGGACCGAATACACTATCTTTTGTCTCAGACAAGGTATTTTCACGCTGAAAACCACATTTCATGAATTTGAATCACCCCCATTCATCCATGTGAGCTCGGTAAACCCCCCCCCATCCTCCTCACCTCCTTTCACCCCCCGATCTTCCAACACCCTCTTGGTCTGGTGCTTACGTAAGCAACTTCACATCTCAGTT
The DNA here is from genome assembly GCA_030462855.1 of Saturnispora bothae. Lineage (NCBI taxonomy): Eukaryota > Fungi > Ascomycota > Pichiomycetes > Pichiales > Pichiaceae > Saturnispora > Saturnispora bothae. The sequence continues at coordinate 82,937 of JAKVQQ010000013.1, read as the reverse complement.
CATTGAAAAACTTTTTCCTCTCTCTGCACTAAACTTTTCAGGTAACAAGTCTTCTTTCACAGCATATAATGAACGTTCAATTAGCGCAAAAGGCGAGTAGACAGCTTCTTTCGCCATCTGCGGTTCCTTACATTAGTAAGCAAGCAGTTGCGGCGTTCAAATCGCCTTCAGAATCCCGTCTTCGTCGCCGTCTGCTTGAAAGACCAGGTCTTGTAGGGATCAAACGTGGCATGACCTGCTTCTACGACAACATGGGGCGCAAAATGCCTGCCACAGTTGTGGAAATTGTCCAGAACGAAGTGGTGGCGCATAAAACCATTGAATTGAACAACTCCATCGCCGTCCAAGTCGGCGCAGGTTATCGCAAACCTCAGAATGTGAGTAAACCAGAGCTAGGCCACTTTTTCAAGGCCAAGGTTTCGCCTAAGAGTGCCCTCATTGACTTCCCAGTCACCACCGAAGCCGTTTTGAAGCAATATCCAATTGGTTCCCAGCTCTTTGCAGACCATTTCACCGCCGGTGAATTGGTCGATGTCATTTCAGTGTCCAAGGGTAAGGGTTTCCAGGGTGTTATGAAAAGATGGGGGTTCTCTGGTGGTCCAGCATCGCATGGTGCCTCTTTATCCCACAGATCTGCCGGTTCAACCGGTATGAACACCACTCCGTCCAGAGTCTTTCCGGGTAAGAAGATGGCCGGTAGAATGGGTGGCGAAACCACAACTGTGTTCAACTTGAAGGTCCTAGACGTGAGCAAGGAAAAGGGTTATCTTCTGCTCAAGGGTGGAGTCCCAGGTGCCAAGGGTAGCGTTCTTAGAGTTAGAGACGCTTTGAAGAAGTTTGGCAAGCACGGTGTGGCCAGCAGTGCTTGAGGCCTACGTTTAGCAAACAAGCAAACAAGCAAGTCCGCCATGCCCTTTGTACATGTAAATAGCTACCTAATGAGTTGAAACTGTAAAGTCATCGGATCTAGAAGATGCAAAAGGCAACCATTACTTTTCTTTTGAATCATGTCGCTAACGACGTTGCTAGAATGTACATTGTTAGCTCTTCTACAGAAGACGGTTGTACGCGTTCCCACTGCGTATCTGCTCTTCTTTGCTCTGCTGGTGGTCTTCTGGCCGCTCGTTTGCAGAATTACCGCGTATGCATTTGGAGTCGCCTTGTGTTTGCTCTTAAGGGGTGTAATGCTGTAGCAATGTTGTAGCGACAGTCTTTTAATTACTACCATGCAGCTTTGGCCTGGCACCGGAACGAATCCTGGCTCACTTTGCCGTTGCCTAGCTTTGTAGACTGTTTCATTTATGTAAATGCTGTTTAACTTTACAATCGCGTTTCAAACGCCTCGACGTTGTCAAACATGGGAGTTGGTCTGATTCATACTATGATGATGATCATGGACACTTCCTTCGGGCCTTGGGGAGCCCAGTGGGCGTCAATGATTGATGCTCAGCACTTCATCTTCTATCGTGCTGCTCTATTCTTGAAAAGTGGAAAATTGCAAGGTTGCATGTGTTCACAAGCGTTCGCACACTGTTGCCTGGCAGGTCGCTAAGTGGTCTGTAGATAGAATGAGTTACGCAATAAATGTGAGCTATTAATTAAGTGTGTGTGGTTTTCATACTACCAGCGTGTGCCTAAAAAGTGTTATCGTAAGGATAATCACATCTCTTAACCAAGTCTCTCTTTTCATTGTTCTCTTCAGCATCTGGCTTGATTTCACCATGACCGTCGTTCTTCCAAGAACCACCAAAGTGGTGGTAAACATAACAATATTTACCACAATTGTTCTCGATGTCTTCTCTGAAAGAGGCTCTTGGATAAATCACAACGTCATCCAACATGACTGGAGCCTTGAGACCTGCAAAGAACTTCCATGAAATCAATTCATCTTCTTCCACCGGTGGACCATAGAATGGAGCCCCATAAGATCTGGTTGACTCGACGTCAACAATGGCTGGATTCTGTAGAGAGTTCAAATGGCCATAGATAGTGTCTGTCCAGACAACAGGACCGGTCCATTCCATAATGTCAACAGAGTTGCAACGGTCGACCTCTTTGAAATCTTTGTAGTAAGCAGCTAACTTGTTTTGTTTCTCGGCTTGGAACGTGGTTTCAACAATCTTAGCAATGAGTTTTCTAAGAATTGGATGTCTGGCCTTGGCTTTGAAAGTCCATTGTTCGAATTGAACCCTTCTTGTCATATAATGTTCCCAGTTTTCGACATTGATATCTTCTTCAACTGCCACAACAAACCCAACATTACGGTCAGAGTCGAACCATGTATCAATAGGCTTTTCCAAATGCGTGTCTATATCAGCATAGATACCACCAAAAAGGAAAATCAACAAGTATCTTGAGAAATCACTTTGAATAATTTTGTTTGGCATCATATCAAAAGCCTCAAAAACTTCAGGGACAGTATTAAGAAAATGAGACTTTAAAATGTCCAGAATCTCGTCATCTGTGTAGAGGTTGTGTTTGTAGGTGGGGTTTTCGTTTTTCCACTGAAGAACATAGTCCTTATTAGGAAAATCAGGGTCGTTAAGGCCCACCTTCCACATTTGGAAAATCGTCTTGTCGATTCTACGTGGTGATTCATCGTATGGGAACGCGTTCTCAATACGACGCAAAGTGGTGGCGTAGTCGTATGGATTTGCACCTCTGGCATGGGTGTTGAATCTATAGAAATTGGACACTTTACGAGAAGTTGAGTTTGATGACGACATATGGAGCGAGAAGAAGAGCAAAATGGCAACTAGCAGACCGGTGAAAATCGAAACCAGCTTAGATCTCGTTGATCCCGCGCCAGACAATCTTGATGGTCCAGAAGGGATGTTCAAAGGTGAATATTTGGACACGTTAATGGCACTCATTTCAACTTTGATGGAAGAACACGCTAAAGTCGAGGAAAGGGAAAAATCAAAAAACTGAAAACAAAACCTAAAAATATTGCGCGTCACGTGACTAGCCTACCTTCAACAAAAGTTTCTTTTCATATGGCCAATTCTAGGTTCGAGTACGTGAAGCAGTTTGAGGTTTCCAGCTCGTTGTTGCCTGAATGCTACATTGTTGTGCGTTTAGACGGTCGTGGGTTTCACAAATATACGAAAAAGTACGACTTCGGCAAGCCCAACGATCCATTGGCCTTGCACGTGATGAATCAGGCAGCTGCCTACACAATGAAACAGTTTTCCCAGTGTGTTTTGGCCTATGGAGATTCTGACGAGTACTCTTTTCTGCTGCGAAAAGACGCGGATCTGTTCAATAGGCGCGGCGACAAGATTGAAACGTGCTTTGTGTCAATGTTCACTGCCGCCTATTGTCAGTACTGGGGGATGTATTCGAGTTCAGACCAGGATATGGGTGAGATTGTTCCTGGTGAAGGCTCTGTGACGCCGTATAGGTGTCGATTGCCGCCGATTTCAATGGCCCATTTACCTTCGTTTGATGCTCGAGTGGTTTGCTATCCTAACGACAAGACCGTTAAAGACTATTTTGCCTGGAGACAGGTGGATTGTCACATCAACAATCTGTACAACACCAGTTTTTGGGCCCTTGTTCTCAGAGGAGGTCTGAGTCCAAAAGACGCAGAACAGAAACTCATGGGTACCTTTTCCAGCGACAAACAGGAGATTCTATGGAGCGAGTTTGGCATTAATTACAACAAGGAGCCTGAGATGTTTAAAAAGGGTACCACATTAGTGAGAAAGCACGGAAAGGTATTGAGATTGCATGTGGACATGGTCAAGGAGGCTTTCTGGACGGAAAACACTGTATTGGTGTAGCATACAGGCCGGAAAACAAGGTGTTAGAGTGGCAGATGGGATTGTGGAGATTTTGTAGTGTGTTTTTTGTGCACCAATGTGTCATTCAGCTGTTAGTTACTCATTAGCTGTCTCTATTAATTTACTTACTAGGTCTTTACTACCACTCATATTTTATAGAAATACACAAAAGAAGATAATGAAGTGTGCTACAATGGGGAATCACATTGCTAACACGATTTTTATAGCCAGATAATTATCTTTAAACACGAGAATACGCTCTTTAGCTCGTCGACTTTGGTCTTCCTCTCTTATCAATATATTCCGCTGAGCAGAAGCTATAAACTACCAATTTTCTCTTCAAAGGGCCCCTTTTGGACCTGTTCTTTCACTGGATGCAACCATTTGCCATGTTGCATCTTTCATGTCAAGTTTTGGCTTTCCAAGCTGTTGTTTACCCCCAATATTAATCTGTGATCTCTTTTTTGCCATCGGTATCTGCTCTTTCTTCTCTGCTCAGATTAATATTAAACGCAATCATTGCACGCAAGTCATCGTCCTACAATGCGACTCTTTCATAAACGATCTTAGATTAACATATATACAGCTCGATACGCAAAAAACGCATCAAAACGCCACGCAGAGTGAGAAAGCTCAAAGTGTGATACCCATATTCCAGTCCTCTCGTCCAACAAGAAAAGGTATATACAAATAAACGTCATAGTGAGCACCTGGGACTCGATGAAAACTCATTCACACACACATACATTACTGGACCACAGTATCATGTGTTCTCGGGCACGTGAGGAGTTTATAAAACACCAGCTCTTTGGAATAACTTGACAACGCTTTCACTAGGTTGAGCACCAACAGCCAACCAGTACTTGGCTCTATCAAAGTCCAACTCCACTCTCTTGATAGGCTTGACGCCCTTCAACTTCTGTTCCGCACTCAATGGGGTTGGAACTGGGTCGTAGGTGCCGATCACTTCAAGAGGAACACCCTGCAACTTCCCCCTCTTGCTGCCAACAGCAATGTTGTACACAGGTTGTCTCATTCTACCCATACGCACGAGTCTGATTCTCACAAGTCCTTTCATTGAAGATCTCCAAAGTATTCTGTTGAAGATTGAAAAAAAAAAAAATTTTCTTCACATATTTTATCTCTGCTCTTCTGCTTAACAAAATGGAATCACGTTTGGCACAGATCCGTTTGCAGCACGGCTCAAAACTTGCAAACCAACACCAGTTTGCTGTGGTTTTACGTGCTGTGGAAGAAAGTGCAGAAGCCGAGTCTCCGATTTCTGCTACTCAGTATTTTGTTTCATTCTTAGCCTTGCTTGATCAATGTTCTACAGATGGTGAATTGCACGACTTGGCAATGGCTGCCAATGCTCTTTATTTCTTGGATATTGTTGCGCCAGAAACCCCTTCTAAACTGCTCAGAGATAACTTCGGTGCCATTCTCCTCAAATTAGCACCTGCTCTTTCTTCTGAAAAAGCTGACGCTCCGCTAATCAGACCTGCTATTGGGTTCCTCCAATCTCTTTTGTTGGCACAAGACATGGCTGCATGGAAGAATGCTAATGACTTCAACGTCTCCCCAAAGAGAGCATTCTCCATTCTACTCCAGTTAGCACTTGATCCCCGTCCAAAGATCAGAAAGAGAGCTGTGGAAGCTGTTGCTCAAGTGCTCAGCTCTCCTTCTGCCCTGCCTATTGCTACCTTCGCTGCTGGATTTGCCAACCAAAAACTTGCAACTGTTCTCAAAGGCTTCAGAAAGGCTTCCAAGCCAAATCCATCTGATTTGATCCATGTTCTCCAATTGATTTCCGCAATGGCTCCTGCTTGGCCTTTAAAATCAACTGCCGCTCTCTGTGACAGCTTACTTGACATTTGTAAATCAAATGATCAATTCTTGGTTTCCGCCGTCTTCAACGTCTTTGAATCACTTTTTGCTGCTAACGGTTTCAAAGATGATGTTGCATTTGGTCAAATTTTAGAAATCATTATCAATCTAAAACCATCTCTTAATGATCCTCATTTAGTTCCTTCTTGGTTAGCTGTGGTTTCAAAGGCAATGGTTTCTCAACAAGGTCAATTACAAACGCATTTAGAATCTTACTTCAACATCATTTCTTCTTATTTCAGTTCAACTGTTCCTTCAATTACTGAATCTGTTTCTCAATGTCTCATTTCATTAGTTGTTGCTGTTGTTCCTGATGAAAAACTTATTTCATATGACGAACAAACCCAATCTAATATTTCATTCCTTGCCAATGCCACAAATGATCTTCTCAATGTTAAATACAGACACGCCGCACGTGATGTTTGCACCCTCATTGCAGAATTATTCAACAGATTCAAATTTAGATCAACTCCTCATCTCGTCCCACACCTTACCCTCATTGGTGGCTGGAGATCTATTGAACAAGAAGGCTTTGAATTGAACTCTGTTGCTGAGACCGTCATCGCTTCTGCTATTTCCAACATTGGTATGCAACAAGTTTTAGAAGTTTTGCCATTAAACTTGACTGACTCAACTCAAATTGGCCGTGCTTGGTTATTACCTTTGCTTAGAGACAACATCACCTTTGGTTCTTCTTTAGGTTACTATACTACACAAGTTTTACCAATTGTCGAATTCTTCAAAGAAAAGATTTCTCACTGCTCTCCAGACTCGATTAATGCTAAAGTTTTCCAAACTATTGTTGATCAAATTTGGTCTATTTTCCCTCGTGTTTGTCTTGTACCATGTGATTTACAGGCTACTTTCAATGATGAATTTGGATCTAGGCTTGGTTCCCTGCTTTTCCAAGATCCAGAACTTAGACCTGTTATCTGTAACGCTTTGAGAAATTTGATTACAAGTATGCAAGATAGACTCAATGAAACATCCGATCCATTGTTAGAGCACATTGCACCAATTGCAACCACACGTTCAGATCTTGAATATTTACAAACCAAACAAGCATCAAAGATTCTTTCAGCGCTTTTCAATGTCTTTTCTTCAACACCAATTGCCCAACGTGCCTTTGTTGCTGATACTATTTCAGCATATTTGGAGGTTTCCACAGCTGAAGATCTTCTTTCTACTTTCAACAATGTTTGTTCTCTCTTAAAAGAAAATCTTACAAGTGATGCCATGGAAAAGAATGATATTCCTATAGCCAAGAACAAGGTCCCTAAATTGAGTGTTACTATGCTTGATTTGATTGTTTTGATGGTTAAAGTGATCCCAGCTGAATGTCATCTCCCTCTTTTGGCTATTTTCAACGAAACCGTTAAATTACAAGACGTTCAAATTCAAAAGAGATCATATCGTGTTATGTTAAAATTACTTCAATTGGAATCCAAGGAAGCTGTTTTAAGTCACTTGGAAAACATCATCAAGTTATTCATTGAAACCACTGAAACTACTCTCACTGCTGCTAAATCACAACGTTTAGATTGTATCTTGGCAATTATTGAAATTTTGCCAGTTAATTTACTGCATTATGTTCCTGTTCTTCTTCCTGAAGTCATTATTTCAACCAAGTCAAACAACGAAACTACTCGTACGTTATCTTATGCAACTATCATTGCCATGGGTAAGAAGTTTGATGAATTCGAAGGATCCACAATTCAAAATTCCATCATGGACCAAGATATCCCAGATTCTGTTGCTTGCACTAAGGAACTTTTCACAATGTGTTCTGCTGGTCTTGTTGGCTCTACTCCACACATGATTTCTGCAGCAATAACTGCACTTTCTTGTTTGTTCTACGAATTCGGCTCTAAGCTCACTTTGGAAGATCAATTGGAACTTTTCACAAATGTTGTTCTTTACTTACAATCCAACAACAGAGAAATCATCAAGCCTTGTCTTGGTTTCATCAAGGTCGGTCTTGTGATTTTACCAGAAGAAGAAATCAGATCACGTTTGGGTGAACTTATGGCTGATTTAATGATGGTCAATTCTGAACATAAAAATCACTTCAAAGCTAAGATGAAGCATCTTGTTGAGAAATTTGTTAGAAAGTTTGGTATGGAAGCTGTGGACGCTGTTATGCCTGATGAAGGTAAGAAATTACTTCATGCTATGAAGAAGTCTAAGTCGGGTGCCAATTCCGCTGCCGATTCTGCTACTGGTGAAACTACTCTTTCTAATTCTACCGGCGATATGTCTGCCCTTTCTGCTTACGAACGTGTTCTTTATGACGATGATGATGATTCAGATGATGAAAAAACCACATCTTCACGCTCAGGTAGATCACAAGTTGATCACTTCATTTCTGAATCTAATGATCCATTAGATTTACTCAACAAGGATGCCATGTCACACATTACAACTAAGTCATCACGCAAGGCTCATGCTAAGCATTCCAAACATGCTGTTGAATCAAAGGACGGTAAGCTTATTTTCAAGGACAACATGGGTGAAGATGATGATCTTCTTTCTGGGGGATCTGGTGCTCTTGATGCATATGTTGAGGCACTTAACCAAGGTCCTGTCAGAAACGAAAGAAACAGACTTAAGTGGAAAAACAAGGGTGACGGTATCAACTGGGATGATGAAGAAGAAGATGTTGGTAAGCGTGGTGTTGATAAATTGAAGGCCAGAGGTAATGCTAAAACAAACGGAAGAGTTTCCAAGCCTAAATTCAAGAGTAGGAGGAAGTTATAAACCTATTTTATAAAGTACATTTAATACATAATTGATTATTAAAGACAAGTGACCCCCATTATGAGTGCTGTTTATTTAAGTTGCTCTGTCTAGAGTTTCTTGGAAGCTTTCGTCATACTTGGCTAAAAGTTATAATCATATTTTATAAACTACATTAGTATATTATCGATTTTTAAAGGGTCACATACACCTACATAAAGCTCTATTTATTGTGAAGGACTGACTAGAACATTATATGTGTTGTTTCTTTTGAGTAGCTTCTTCCACAGTTTCTTGAACTCTTTCTTCATTCTTAGCTGATGAAGCCTTGCCAAGCATTTCCAAAATGGATCTCTTTTCAGGTACTGATGAAGCTGGTTGGGCTGGAGACGAATTGACAGCTGGCGCAAGGGTCGCATTTGGACTCCGAACTGGTGTATTAGGGACCGTATTTTTTCTCTTTAATGGTTCTTGAAGTGAATTAAAGTTCCCAATTTCTTCTCCCAGCAATACATCACCAATGGAGACCGTCGAAACAAATCCATCGCTTGAACTGATGAACAAGTTTTTACCGTCTTTACACCAAGCTAGGTCTGTTATAACTGCATAGTGTAGATTCGACGCAATGCCAAGACATTTCAACCTCTGTGTGTCGTAAATGAGAACACTGTCTTGGGTAGCAATTGCAAAAATCATTCTGTAAGGTAACGTAAACACGTCAGCAATTCCATCATCTTGGTTTAATAGCTTGTACTTGATTGGTGAAAACCTGATTGCGATAGCAGGCTTCTTCAAACCTGGGATGTGAACAATTGGTGGCTTGTTTATCCCCCCTCGAGTGTAAACATAGATGGTGTTAGTTTGGATCTCTTCGCCTGTTGTTTCATTATGTGATTTGAACATGCCTGAAGTGGCCAAGAGAAGGGACCCATCTGGAGAGAACGTGAGTCTGCGGAAGAAGGATTGGAGCCCTTCTCCATGGTATAATAGTTGGTGCTGAGGTTGCAATCTTTTGATTGTTGCTGGTTCATGCTGTTTCAATGAGGGTGAAGATGGCATCACTGCGGGTAATGGTGACGTACATCTGTTGAATAGCGAATGGGACGAGGCTGTGGACGAGTTAGACAATGTTCTCTTGTGTCGAGGTGTTTGATTAGGTGGATCCATGGATTTTGATGTCGAGTTCGACTTCAACATTGGTGAAGGTTGGAGGTTCAATGCTGAAGCGGATGAGGGTGATTCCATCTTTTCGTTTTTGGCTAGATTTTCTTTAGTGAGGTCGAGAGCAGAGCTTCTTAGCGGCTCAGACTTGGTGCTCTTGTAGAACGCGGTGGGGCCCACGTTGAGTTCACCATTCTCAGTCTTGTGAATTTTGTACACATGGACGCTTCTATCGACGCTTTGAGAACATATATACTCTCCCAACGGATCCCACGTCACACCCTGAACATAGTGGTTGTGTTCAGCAATCTGTTTCACCATTGACCCTGTACTAGTACTGAATATCCTGATTATGTTGTCCATTAAACCACAACAAATATATTTGCTATCCGGACTCCAAGAAATGTCGTAGATCTCGCTCATAGAATTGGAAAAACACGCCGTCTTGATGATCCAACTCTCCTTAATGTCCTCGTCCTCGTCTTCTTGTCCAAACTCACGTACAATCTGTTCACTTCGTTCCCAAATCATGATTGTTCCATCGTCTGACGACGTCGCTAGAAGTTCCCCCGTGGGATTGAACCGCACACAGTTAATTGCCTGGGTGTGCTTCGAAATGCTGCTAAGATATTCAATCTGATCCACTGCTCCATCGTGAGTGTTCATCGTGTAACGCCATATCCGGACATTATTATCACCACCTCCCGTAGCCAATCTGTTGGTCCCTAACTGCGTATCCACTGTGTAAACCGGACGCGATCCTTCGTGCCAATGTAATGTCAAAGTCTTAGCTCTTAATTGTACGTTTTCTTCCATTGAATCTTAGACAAAGAGTGTGGCAAGCTAAAGAAGTGAGTTGTATGAAATATCATCAAATATGCTCATGAAGCAAAAAAATAATTAAGGTGCAATAAACAATAGTACATAGGAATTAGTGATGGGTGATGAGGGGGAAAATATCAGTCTAAGTCGAAAAGACGTTTCATTTTCATTCCGAAACCCCGTTTTTTCTCTTTTTTTGCTGGTTTTTCGCTTGTTTCTGCGATGGTCTGTAGAGGTTCTGTTGTAGCTGGAGAAGATGATTCAACGCTCTTTTTGCGAGCAAAAAGACGGTCTTTAAACGATTCAGTAGACACTTCACTTGCTGTAGATTGTTTGCGTGCATGTTGGGCCGCAGATACTGGTGTCGTTGTTTGTTCAGACCGGCCAAAGCCAAAAAGACCCTTTTTTTTGCGTGGAGTAGAGGATATGACAGGCTTGGAAATGGCCTCCGCTTCGGTGGAAGCGGCATCAGATGCTGTGGTTCCATCTTTTGCTTTCAGCAACTGGTCCAGTTGCTGTTTGCGTTCTGCCTCCCAACGTTTTCTTTCTGTCTTCACCTGTTGTTCCAGTTGCATCTTCTTCTCCTTGATGTCCACAGCCGCGTCGGTCGCAGGAACAGTCTGTTTTTGTGATTTAGACGCAGCAGCAGCTTGTGCTGCTTGCACATGCTGTGGTTGGTCCTGTGGGGGTCTCAATGATTTCACTTTGAAGACTCCATTTGAGTTGCTCTTGTATGGAGCTTGGGTCACAGCTGGAGAGGAGCTCTGAGATAAACCCTGGACTGTTGCTGGGGAAGAATATTCGTTTCTACTCGCTTCAATCTTTGTTTGGTCACCATAAACCTTCTTTTCCGCAGCACGCAGTGCCAAAGTGTACATTTCTTCTTGAGATAGAACTTGTGGCTTTTTGTCCGGTACGAGTGTCATAGTGGCTGGAGATTGCGTTGGTTCATCGCCAGAGCTGGTTACAGAGGCGTGAGAAGACTTCAACGCAGACTTGAGAGGTTTCACAGGTTGAGAGTCTGAAGACTGCAGTGGCGGCTTAGTGAACACCAAAGGTTGAGAGTTTGATGGGTTGAGCGACTTCGGTTGAGAATCTGACAACTGTAATGGCTTGGATTGAGAGTTTGACGATTGAGGTGGCGTCGTGTCTGGGGTTTCAGTCGCAGTTATAATCTCTCTTCGTGGTGAACCATTCTGTGTTTCTGCAAACACTAGATTTCTGTACAAATGCTGAGAGGCAGATTGATTGACGGTGGAATCCAGAGGTGAGACGTCCAGGCCTGGTAAAGTGACAGACTTGGTAGGTGTCACAGTCAAAACGTCGCTCGCCTCAACAAAAACATCCTCGTCTTCTTCCACATCTGGTGTAGATTCCACAAGCTGTCGACTCATGTCAATGGTGTCGTCAAGTTCCAGACTGTCTTCGACCGGCTTCATAATGAGAATGCTATCTGTAGGACCACGTTTATAAAGTTCCCTCTCCGTCGTAGACTCATCAAATGATTCAGTGACTTCTGCTATCTCACTCAGTCTATTCCTACGCATTTCCTCAAAATCAACTTCTTCAGCCTCAACTTCGCCATCGACGTCAACTTCGGCCTGTTCAAGCTCCTTCTTGATCTCAGCCTCAATTTCCGCCTCATTCTCAGGGTATTTGTCGTCGCCTTCGTGATAATTATGTGAGAGAGACTTTTCCAATTCTCTCCCGGTCTCGTACTGGATGAGTTCAGGTTCTTCTTTGAAATGTGCACGCGTGTGTGCAGAGGGTGACATTGGTGTTTTGATAGGAGAGCGACTGTAAGTAGGAACAAATGGTGATCGCTGAGAAACTGGAGACCGTGGAGTCAGATCTTGAACATGGTTTTGGTTATGATATGATGAATGTCTCAATGCAGTTGCAGCAGCTCCAATTGCAATACGTTCGTCTTCATTCGTCTCAATTTCATCGTCGTACTCTTCCAATGGTGTCATTGGACGTTCGAAATCCTCTTCCATAAGATCGTCATCAAAGCCTTCGTAAGGGTCCAATGAGTCTTCGGACGGTGTGATCACTGTCTTTGTGGTTCTCACAATCTTCACGTCACCCCGTTGTTCCACCGTGGTCCTGGTGATGGACCTAGTCCGTCCGTTCGGATCCTGCTCCTTCGTAGTGGTGGTAGTCTTCCTGATAACCCTAGAACCGTTGGAAGTGAGTGAGTTTGTTCTTGAAACCGGCCGTCTGGAATTGGAAGTCATTGAATTGGTCCTGGATCCATGCGCATAACCTCTGGAAGATTGTGGAACAGAGTGAGCGGCTCTTCTCGCACTTGTCAACGACATTGTTCGATGTGGTGCCTCATTATTCGAGTACATTTGAGATCTCGAAGTCAACGACATTGTTCTTTTTCCGGGCCCGGCACCCTGCTGCATGTACAGTCTGTCTGTGGCTGACATTGGTTTGCCATTCGACAATGGATGGGCTTGTTGCGAGTATCCGTAGTCAGACGCAGTAGGAATACCCCTGGGATGGTAATTTCTGTCTCTCTTTGAAAGCAAAATTCATGTTAGTAAGCTGTGAAAAAGCGTGTACGCGTTCTATGCACATACCTTAGCATTGCTGGTAGAAAACAGGTCCTTGAAGCCCATTTTATGCTCGCAATTGTGGTTTTACTAGAAAGAAAGAAGTGTTCTTTACGTTGCTTTGTCTTTTTTTGTTGCTATTTCTGCCTTCTGGTAAAAATGCTCAGCACAATGAGTGTTTTTGCTCAGCTATGTCGCCTTTTTGGATATGTGCGGAAATGAATAAATAATACTGGAAAAGTGGGTTTACAAATTGGACTATTTAAAGGGTGTCGTCGCCTGGAGCAGTGAGGGCACCTATGGCAAACGCAAGGCCTGAACCTGTGCGCGAAGGATGGCTCACAGTGTTTCCCAGACTATGGCCAAGAGCAGGGCCTATGGAAACAGAGGTGCTTGCTGTGGAGCTGCGGGCTCTTGCCTGGCGCAGCTCAGTGAGATTGATGCGCATGCCGTCGTTCACGCTACGCATAGAGGCCCTCGAAGAATCGCTAGTAGCCATTCCTTCAAACACGCTTCCGGAGCCTATTCTCGCTGGAATGTACATGCTGGACGATCCAATGCGTGTGGAGCGCAGAGACAGCAAACTAGCGTCCATGGAGGTGTCAGGGAGCTTCCAGGATCTAATGGAGTTGGACGCAGAGAGAATCTGGGCCTGTGGTGGTAGGAGAACCGCAGCCTCTGGCGGCGGAATCAGCGTGTGTTCAGAGTCCTGTTTGGAAATGGCCAATTGCAGTTCAGGAACGTTTGCAAGAACATTGGTGATTTGATCGTAAACAAGAACCTCGCTTGATGCTGTGGCGCCCTTTTCTCCAGTCCATTCAGGCATACATGTCTTGTTGATCACATCTTGGCCAAGTGCAACAAGTTGTGGAACATGGCTGTTCTTCAATATGAGTAATGCCATGATGTAAAGCACTTCCCCATTGGCTAACCATGGCTTGGCCGTTCTGTACCATGTCAGAAGAAAGTTGGGCCCAGTAGTATCAATGTAGGACTGAATCGACCTGTAGGTGAGTTTGTAGTTGGCCACGTTGTCGGTGTTGACAAGACCACGAGTGACGGCATCCAAATAGTATACAAGCGTGCTGTCTGATGAATAGGATAACGAGGACGGATAGTCGAGTCTCTTGCAGGATTCAGCACAGCATGATGTGTTTAAGAATATGTTGAGACTCAACCATTTGTTCAAAACTTTGGTGATCAGAACTGACTTGTCACTAGGAGCTTCGTCAAAAAGTCTTTCGATGACCATGTACACACGCTTTAAGGTGTCGTAATGGGCTGGATTGACCTTGACCTTGATGCTTGGTTCCAATGAAATACTCAACATGTCTTGGATATGATTAGTACAAAGGTCTGTCATCTGCACAATTTTTTCAAGCTCCACTGTCCCATTGACAAAAGAATAGTACCCCTCGCACACTTGCTGCAGCATGTCGTGGATCTGGTCGTTGTAATAGATACGATGTGTTAGGTTTTTGATGATTTCATTGTAGTTTTCGCCAAGTTCGTCCGAAAATTCGTCCTTAGGTTCAGAAATCAGTCTTGCATCAAGGGAAACTAGCTTGGTGACGATGTCACGAACGGGAACAGCAAAAAACTGGATCTCCTCCAGTGATAGAAGATAGGAAATGATGGACGCTAGGTACGATTGATGCGCATGGGTACTGATTTTACCAGTCTCTAGAGTGTTCGAGCCGTCAATGAGCAACATGATGACCCCGATTGCTCTGTATCTGAGCTCGATGTGCGATTTCTTAGTGGTGATAGCCATCAAATTGCAGATCCAGCGCAAATCGACGTTGTTCGAAAGTGCAAAGCTGATGACGGCCGTATTTGCCGCGTCGATCTGAGATTTCGACGAAGTGTTGAAGAAGGAAGCTAGTGTTTCCACTGCATTGTCGTTATGGGCCTTCTTATTCGCGCTATGCGAAGTATTTGAAGCCAGTTTCACCAGAGACAGATCTTCCTTCGACTTTTCGATCGTGTGAAGCAATATTTGGACTCCTGAAGCAATGAGACTTTCAGAGCTGCCACTGTTGTAGGTCAAAACAGCTGGACCAATCGAGTCACTCAATGCTCTCGCAGTTCTAATAGGAATAACTGTCCAATCTTCCTTTTTAGCATTGGTTGGCCCATTACAGGCATAGAAATGGAAGCACAACTTGCGGAAACTTGCTAGAATCCTAGCGTCACCAAACGTCGCACTCTGTTTGCCTGCTACAATTCCACAGTACGTTTCAAACACCTCCAATGCTGCTAAATGTGACGACAATTCATCCAGCTGACAAACGTTAGCTATAATCGCCAGTGTGTACTCGGAAAGAACGCCAACGTCTTCTGGACAGTTGCTGAGAAGTTGGTCAATAATATGCAACGTCACCAACACGTGACCAAGCCGTGAACGGGCCACATCTGCCTCTGTTTTGCGTACAA
Source organism: Saturnispora bothae (assembly GCA_030462855.1). Taxonomy (NCBI): domain Eukaryota; kingdom Fungi; phylum Ascomycota; class Pichiomycetes; order Pichiales; family Pichiaceae; genus Saturnispora; species Saturnispora bothae. The sequence goes on along the minus strand of JAKVQQ010000013.1, from coordinate 67,549 downwards.
GAAAGGTGCCCACCTTGTCGAGCTTAGTTCTCCTTGTAGACGCGTAAAAAACAAGCTGTGAAAGCTCGGCCGCATTGGGAAGCGTGGCCGAAGCCACTCTAGCCGGTGGATAACACTGAAGAATGAGTTTCTGGTGTTTAGGACGGAATAGATTGGCCATTATGGTAAAGAGAAAGTGTTGAAATATTTCATTACTCTCTATTTTCTTCTAAACTAAACAAAGCGTACATAAATGAGTCTTCTAGAGAGCCGATGGACCTCGGCTGAGGATCAGATCATGAAGGCAGCAGTAGGAAAGTATGGTTTATTTCAATGGAGCCGAGTTTCCAGCTTGTTGCCGCGAAAAACGCCGGCTCAATGCAAGGCCAGATGGTTTGAGGTTTTGAATCCGCAGTTGGCAACGAGAGAATGGACTAAGGCAGAGGATGCACGGTTTGTGGCGCTTGTGCGAGATTTACCGAATCAGTGGACGTCCATCGCTGCGCAATTGAACAGAAATGTTGAATCTTGTGTTGATCGATATAGGAAGTTAGTGGCGGAATCAGTGGATGGAGTGCCTCAAGTAGATTTGAATGGTGTTGAGAACGATGGTTCTGAGGCTCTGGGTGAGTTTGATGGGGAAATGTTGGCTGAAGCACAAGCTAGATTGGCTATTAATCAGGGTAAAAAACCACAGAGAAAGGCTCGAGAAAGAGCACAGGCACAGGCGAAGCAACTGAGTGATATTCAACGTATGCGAGAAATGGAGCTGCTAGGTGTGAAAATGAGGTTGAAAAAGAAGGCCAAGATCCAGGGTATTGATTACAATGCAGAAATTCCATTTGAACATAGACCGCCTAAGGGTCCATACGATGTTGGATTGGAAGACGAAGAAGCTGGTAGAGATAAAACAGAGTGGGAGAAAAACATCAAGGGCGTGAGTCTTGCGGACGCAAACTTGTTCACGGGAAGTAAGTATCAGATAGGTAGATCTGGAACGAAAAGAAAGAGAGATAAAGACGAGGACGGTAAGGATGCGAGTGTGAAAAAGGCCAAAATGAACGTTGAGACATTGGATTCAAGTGCTATTGAGGAGCTCAAGAAAAGATCCAAGCTAGTGTTTGTTCAAGAGAAGGATCCTAAGCAAAATGTTGACGTTTCTACAACTTTGAATGAACTGAAATTGCGTTCAGAACAGAAATCTGTTTTGATCAGATCTCAAAAGGACCTACTAGGTGCTGCTGGTAAAGATTCTGCCATCAGACAAGCTCTCAAGAAACAAAAGACTCTTCGCAAGACTATCAAGGAGACATTGTCTGCGGTTCCTGAGATCGAGGACGACTACAATAACGTCCCGATCATGGAGCTGGAGATTCCACCAGTGCAGACAGAAGAGGATTTAAGCATTGGAGAGACTTCGAAAACGTTGACATACGCTCAAATCAACGAACTCATGAGGCCGCAGGCCCTCAAAATGGGACTACCAATACCAAGTAGCATACCATACGATGCTGATAGCAGTGATTCCATTGCATTAGAGCTGCAGAGAATGATAACCTTGTCGGACATTCCAGTGGACGAGTTTGATATGGCGGCATATCAGCATGTAATGAAGCAAATTGATGAAACTATAAACAAAGAGGGCCCCGCTGAAATCAAACATCAGGATGTTGTTTTTGATAAGGATCAACTTATCCAAATGATCATGAAATGCACTAACGATGCCAGCAGTATTGAAAACAAGGTTCAAGGCTTCTTGCAATCAAATCAAGGAGAACTTCCCCCATTGAGATTGTCTGAACTACAACATCTGAGAGAAACAATATGGGTTCAAAAACAGATTGCAAAAGTGGAGGCGAAGAATTCCAAGAGAAGACTGGAGGCATTGAAGTCTAACCTCAAAGTCTTGGAAAACTCCCCATAAGCCACCTTCAGCAACTGTTAAACTGTATACTATAATATATTATATATAAAGAAAGATTACACGGTACAATAAAAGAAAAGGCGGTCACTCCATCTGAACATCAGCGTCGTCCTCATCGCTCTTCTTGATGGTCATATGCTTCATAGCTGTCAACTTACCGTGATCACCACCCCAAGATTTCATAAAGACCAAGGTTTGCTTGTGTCTCAAATCAGGAACTTTCCACCCGGTTTCATATTTATGGGTTTCTTTTTCCTTCACCTGTTCCAGCTGCTCCAGCTTCTTCGACTTTGGTCGTCCTGGTCTTCTTTCTTCCTTTAAAGCTTCGATCTCATCGTCGTTTCTGCTGATCCATGTTTCCAACAAATCCTGAACATCAGAGATGGAAAAAGTCGGTAAATCTTCCGTCACATCGTCAACCTCAGTATCAATAGTGTTGGAAACGTTTTCCTGCAAAAACTGCAAAAATTGCGTTTCGTAGGACTTGGCAAGTGCATGATGAAACTTCTTAGTGGCCACACGGTCTTCTCTAATTGCTGCACGTGCAATCTGTTTGGTTTTTCTTCCTCTTGGATGCAAGTTCTTAGCTTTGGCTTGTTTGGAAACCGTCTTAAGGAGCGACTTTGCCATTATATAGTGCTATTCAGATCAAAAAGACTGTGATCTAAAAGTGAAAAAAAAAATTATATAAAAAAATTATACAAGATAAAAGCAGCAAAAAAGTAGCATCATAAGAGGTGTTTGAAGTGTCTATAGATACCCAAAAGTTGTCAGTATGTTTTTATTTTTACAAAGTGTCTGGAAATTGATTTTTCAGATTAAAATTTTGCAATTTATGTTGCTGAGCAATTTTGGCTTTTTCTTCACCACTTTTTGCTCATGGTACAAAACTAAAACTGTCCTAAAAACACGTTTCAATTGGTTTAAATGGTTGCAAGTTGTATTGAAAGCATTTTAAACTAGTTAACAACTATTTGCTGCTTTTTTAAATGAAAAATGCAACTCAGACACGAAAAACAATTTACAAGTACAATATATTCTTTTGAAAGCCGTGATTTAAAGTTTCAAGAACATTGAAGTTAAAACAACAACTTTCTTAAGGTTATTGATATTAAATAAAAACCTTACTTGTCCATTGTGGGCCCTAAAACTTAATTTTTTACGCTCTGCTTTGAATCAAACACTGCTAACAAGCCTGACGTCGCCGATTCGTCTTTCCAAGTCTCAAAACGCGGCTAAAGCTTTACCAACTTCTCTTTACAAGCCATTCAAATGTTTTCCTCAATTTCTCACTGCAAACTAATACAAATCCCACATCAAATTGTGTTCCTTAGACTCCACTAAGCAATGTCACGTGACAGATTATTTTTGTCTCTTTGGAACCATCAATTCGTCTTTAACAATGACGACATTCTCCACGTTTCCATCTCCAGACGAGGTTTTTGAGCCTCTCTCTGCAACCCAGCTGAACGTTCTTGCTGCGCAGGTGCAATCAGAATCGCCGATTCCCACTGTCCAATCCCGTTTCAATTATGCTTGGGGATTGCTGAAGTCAAACAACGACGATAATGTCAAGTTGGGGCTCCAAGTGATCACCGACATGTTCAAGGCTGTGCCGAGTAGACGTTCTGAGTTTCTTTACTTCCTTTCTTTGGGTTATTTCAAATTGCACCAATACAAGGAATCTAAAAGATATCTTGATGTTCTCATTGCACATTCCAACAAGTCTCTTAATGGAGGTGATTTGCCTAAGGAAATGGTCCAATTACAGAACAGAATCGACTCGGAGCTGGCAAAAAATGGCCTTATTGGCTTGGCTTTGATATCTGGTTCTATGGCTCTTGCTGCTGGTGCCGTTAGTCTCTTTTTGAAACGTCGGAAGTAATGTTAATTGATATTCTTAATGTATAAAATTGGATTAAATAGTAGCATATCTATTCGTTAACAAGACCAACTCTAAACATAATGAGTAGAAAAGACCTTACTAAACATAATGAGTAGAAAAGACCTTGCTTGTCCTTTAGCAAGTTTTCTGGTGTATCAAATTCCTTAACTTCACCTCTTTCCAAAACAATAATTCTATCAGAGTCAATAATGGTGTTCAACCTGTGCGCAATTGTTAAAATGGTTCTATCCTTGAATGCATTTCTGATTGTTTCTTGGACAATTCTATCAGTGTGAACATCAACATTGGCTGTGGCTTCATCTAAAACCAACACCTTGGAATCTTTTCTAGTCAATGCTCTAGCTAAGCACATCAATTGTCTTTGACCAGCTGATAAATTGGATCCACCCTCAGTCAATTGAACCAACAATGGGTTTTCATCAATCTCGTTCTTGTCTTCAACTTCTTGGTACATGCTCATAACCTGCTCGTTCAAATGTGATAGTTTCAAAGCCTCCCAAATGTCAGCATCGGTGTATTGATCAGTTGGATCCAAATTGGATCTAATAGTCCCTTGGAAAATTTGAGAATCTTGTGGAATGATGGAAAGTTTCGATCTTAAATCGAACAATCCGATTTCATTGGTATTAATATCATCAATGGAAATGTTACCATTAGAAGCTTCAATGATTCTAAAAATGGCCAATGTCAAACTGGATTTACCAGCACCGGTTCTACCAACAATACCAATCTTCTCTTGTTTTGAAATGCTCAAATTAATATCCTTTAGCACTAAGTCCAAGTCTGCTCTGTATCTAGTGCTGTAGTTCTTAAATTCGATAGCTCCATTAGATGGCCATACCGAGCTTGGTCTACAGTTGTCAACAATTTCAGGAGCTTCGGACTCTAACTTAGAATATTCAAGGACTCTTTCAACAGAAACAATGTTGGATTCAATATCAACGGTCATTCTGACAATCCAATTCAGAGATTGAGTAATTTGTAATGCATATGAAACAGACAACCCAACTAAACCAGGGGTAACGTTACCTGATCTCAAAGTCAAAATCAACAAACCTGACGATGCCAAGATAATTAATGAGCCTAGGAATTCTAATCTGACTGCAAGCCATCTGTTGGCTGAAACACTTGGATGGTAAGCTGACATATTAGAATCCATCTTGTGTTTGTTCAAAAACAAAAATCTTTCAATTTGATCGTACGCTTTGATTGTAGAAACCCCAGTTAATGTCTCTTGGAAATGTGCAAAGATTGGTGATCTTGAAACTGAATCCAATCTTCTCAATTCTCTAGAAGTGAACAAATAGTATTGTTGGTAATATTTGTAAATAAAGAACAATGGAACGATGAAGAAAAAGAATTGCCATGTGGAATAAATGATAACCATCATGGTGAAACTGACCTTAATAACATTTGAAAAGAACATCCCAAAAACTCTGAATAATTGTTCATCAATCTTGTAGATATCATTAGAGAATCTGTTCAAAATTCTACCAATTGGAGTGGTTTCAAAAAATTGCATTGGTGCTCTTAAAACAGAATTCAACATAATTTCATGTAAATATTTGGACCCAGAAATAGAACACAGTAACCATTGAATTAATGACTGGCACATGGTGAACAATGCAGCTGAGAAACATAATCCTAAATAGATACCCAAGTATTTCCATGGCTCTGGATTGTAACCATATTTAGTGTTAATTTCAGACCAATGCTTCAACCAAACATTACCTGCAACAGACAATGACATGGCACAAAAAATGAAAATGATGAAAATGAAAACATTCTTGACTCCACACGCTTTAGCATAAAGTGTATAGACAGACCAGTTAACTTTACCTTGTTCATGTTTTTCATCTCTACCAGCCAGTTGTTCCATCTTAGTTTTTTCTTGAATAGCAGCTTCGAAATCTTCTGCTTTAGCCTTAGGAATGTCAACTTCAGATAATTTCTTAATATCTTCGTAAACAAGTGAAGTGGATGATTCAGAAACGCCCAGTTCAGTAGATTTTGATTCTTCTTTTGATTCTTCTGTCTCTTTTTCTTCAACTTCTTCAATAGATTTCTTTTTCTCCTTGCCAAATTCCATGATTAAATCGTGTAATCTACCATGGTTAGCCTCGCCATTCATAACAGAGTTATAAGATGATTGTTCAATCATTCTACCATTGTCCAACATGGTGATAACATCCGAATATTTCAAAACAGTGATAGAATTGGTAGCCAATATTTTACACTTTGAATGTAACAACCCGGTTGGACCAAGAACATTGTTAATTAAATGTCTGCCCACATGTTCATCAACTGCAGATAAGATATCGTCCAAAAGATAAACATCAGATCTAGCATAGACAGCTCTAGCAAGTGATAATCTGGCCTTTTGACCACCAGATAAGGAAATACCCTTTTCACCAACTTGAGTAGAATCACCATCTGGTAAAATATCCAAATCGGATTCTAAAGCACAGGCTTTGATAGTTTTATGATAAAAGTCATCATCATATTTAAAACCAAAAAGAATGTTTTCCTTAATGGTGCCATTCATAATCCAAGCATTTTGAGGAACATAAGCAATGGAACCTTTGACAGAAACAAAACCATTAGGTTTATGTAAATCACCTAAAATAGCTTGTAAAATAGCAGATTTACCTGAGCCAACTCTACCAAGAATACAGTTCAGTTCACCCTTCTTTGCAACATAATTGATATCAACAAGGGCAGCTTTGTATGGAGTTCTAGTCCAAAGGAAATCAGCATGATCGATTTGAACGGAAACGTCACCATTTTTAATAGCAGCTGGTGAATGGGTAATAACGTCATTTTCAATTTCATCGGATGCCAAAAAGCTTGATAATCTTTCAAGTGCAACTTGTGATTCAATCACGTTACCAATAGTCCAAGGGAGCGCCATTAATGGGAAACCTAATAAGTTGAACAAGGACAATGCTGTAAAGACAATGTCAGTGGTTAATGGTGCACCATTGTAAGCAATGATGAAGAGAGCAAATGTGGAACAAGAAACCATGTATGGGGTGGAATTGAAAATGAATTGATTGGCTGCTTGGAAAGTACCAATCTTTTTCAAATTCTTTAATTCCTTTTCGTTACGAACGTAATTCAACTTTGCCTTGTATGGATTTTCCCAAGCATATAACTTCAATGATTTAATGTTGTTCAAAATTTCACTGATTAATCCTGTTCTTTCATCTTTGACCTTCATTTGAGCCTTTTGTAAAGTTTTTTGGTACTTAAAAATGGCAGTGTTAAGTGGGACTGTGATACCGAGGATGAAAACACCAATCCACATAGCATTACCTAACAAATTGTAGAGAGAAACCAAACATAAAATCATTTGGAACGGACCTGACCAAATAAGTTGAAGGTTTTGACATAGATCTTGTAATCTTTGGGTATCAACGGACATCAAATTGACAATATCACCTGTGGATTTTTGTTGTTTGGCCTCGATAGACAAGTTGAGAGACTTTTGATAAATCAAAGAAGTCAAGGAGGATTTGACTTTAATACCAGTATCAAAAACTCTTTCGAAGTATTGGTGAAGGGAAGCGGTTTGTAAGATGGACAGCAAAAACATTGCGGCAACAATCATGAGCCCCTTGGTTAGTGGGATTGTGTCATCCTTATGGTAATCATTAACAAAGATGATCAATTGTTTCAAAAGCTGAGGCTGAATGAAAGCAATACAATCTTGAATAAACTTGAACCCACCAGCCAATAAGAAGGGCCATCCAAAGGATTTCACCAATGCTGTAAACAATGAAGGAGAAGATTCCTTGTGGTTTTGGGCTTCCCAGTTCTTTGAAAGAATATTGGAAAGATAGTCTGTTTTCAAATTAGAAGGTAAAGGTGGTAAATCGGCTTGAAGAAGGAACTTTTCGTGACCCAGTTGCATCAGCGGAGTCATCCAAGTGAAAGCCAATTTTGAGAATAAGTTAGAATAATCATACAGGTTGATTCTAGTTGTTGGGTCCAAGATAAGTCTTGGGGTGAAATTCAATTCGATAAGCAAAATGAGAAGAGAATTAATTGCAAAAGCAAAGATGGAAAAGACCAAAATGGAAGATTCATGTCTGAGTGAAGCATTCACAGTTCTCAACAGCCCTAAAAGGAGGTTGCCACCCCAAAAGATCAATAAGGGTGATTGTGCAATGTAAGATTTGTAATTTTCAACATAAGTGACCAACAAAGCCATATGGGTGACCACAAGATTCAAAACGTTAAACAAACCAACCACGTCATTAAAAATGGTCTTGGAAGTGAAAACAAGTGTATATTGGAATCCTAACTGTGCAAAAATGAGAAACAATTTGATACAAAACATTGGAGAGGCCTTTGAATTGATATTGTTTGTGCTTCTAAGGTCTTTCCAAGTCTTTGCAAGCCATATCAATGAAACGAAAGCAAGAAAGTTCCCAAAAACGCCTGAAACAAGACAGGGAGAGGGGTCTGAAAAACTGGAGACTAAAGTGTAACCATCAGAGTCATTACAGCCGCAAAAAAGACCGGGAGAAAGTTGAGGTGTTTCCCAGGGGGTTAGATCTGCCCATTCGGACCAAAAACGCGCCAAAGATGGCACATCTGCGACTTCAAACGACATTTCTTGAAAAAAGACTAGTATTAGTAAGGGATTAGAGATTTAAACTTTTCACACTAACATATTTAGGTGTACGATTTATCTGATTTCCAATGACACCGATGCTTCCGCTCACTAAGGAGGATATTGTTGGCACCAATGTGCCTACGCCATCTCAAGCATCATTTTCCTCTTTTTCCCACGGCAATGGGCCCTCGGCACGCCGAGCAAGTCTCAAATCACTACCGACACACAAGTTCAAGGTGCCATATCTCAAGAGATTGAGGAACTTCCAGTCGCTGGACTTTGAAACCGCAGTATGGGAGATGTTCAATTTGTTGGTGCGTCCGAAACGTGTTTATAAATCGATGTTTTACCAGACACAGACGAGAAACAAATGGTCCAGAGACGATCCAAGTTTCATTGTTGTTTTAAGTTTCTTTTTGACTGTGTCAGCTGTTTTCTGGGGGGTGGCTTACTCGCATGGTGTATGGGGGATTTTCAAGTTGGTTCTTTACATGGTTGTGGTTGATTTCTGGGTCATAGGATGCATTGTAGCCACTTTGAGTTGGGTTTTAGCAAGAAGATTCTTGATGATCGATTCGAATTCACAGGACCTTTTAGAATGGTCTTACTGTTTTGACATCCATTGCAATGCTTATCTTGTCATTTGGTTTGCACTCTATCTGGTTCAGTTTTTTGTTCTCCCAATACTAAGACTGAACAATTTCATTTCAACTTTCCTGGGTAACTTACTTTACTTAGGTGCATTGTCTTACTATTCCTTGATAACATTCTATGGCTACAATGCACTTCCGTTCTTGCACATGACAGAGTACCTTTTGGCTCCGATTTTACTCTTTTCTCTTATTTTCATCATCTTCACTGTCTCAGGCTACAACATTGCCAATCATTTTACTGAATTGTATTTCAATTGATTGTGTTGCTTAATTTCAATTGGCTGTGTAGATTAGCATTTAGCGAAATGTATTTCAATTGATTGTGCACGATGAGTGGTTTTACTGACTTGCACTTCAATCGATTGCGTAGATTATTGCCAATTTTATTTCACCCAGTTACACTTGAATTGATTGTGTCGACTAGCATTTACTAAAGTGAACTTTAATTGATTGTGTCGACTATCATTTACTAAAGTGAACTTCAATTGATTGTGTCGACTATCATTTACTAAAGTGAACTTCAATTGATTGTGTGCAGTCAATGGTTTTACACTCTCTGCACCTCAGTTGACTATTGCCAACAATTACTCACAGTTGCACTCCACTTGATCGTGTATTTTTTATATCTATGTACGTGTATAAAAGGACTTGAGCAAACTTTCTTGTGTTGTCACTATGTCTTTCTCGCTCCAAACCGGCGGTTTTGAATCTGGAAATCTTGTAGCACATTCTTTGTAATGTTGTAGTTGGATTTCCACTCTATTATGCTCGACCAAAGTGGCTCCAGAAAACACACTGGACCCTCTGCTTTTAGCAACGCGGCTCATTTATATATAACCTTTTGATCTATATCTACAAAAGAAAAGACAGCATATAACTGTAAACTATGGTTTTGCCTTCATGAGCAAAAAAGACACTCCTACATTTGGAAAGCGTCTGGAGGAATGCTGGCTCTGTTGGCCATGAAGTTTCTGCCTGCAGTTTCGTAGTCCCAGTTGCTCTGTTCTAGGAGCATGAGAACAAACTCTGGCTTCAAATTCGTCTCTTTTTGAACCTTCAAAGCCAGCTCGTTCTGCAACGGCGTGTGTTGTGGACCATTGTTGACTGGGTTTACCGGTGCAACACTTGGGGGGTTTGGCGTCATTCCAACGGGGGTGTTATTTGGAGCGTGTAGAGACGGTGGCTCGGTTTGCCAGCACTTGTTGGCACAATAACATCTAACTAATAACATATCACTCACAACCAATAGGCCAGTGGTTCCACCAGGAACAATCACCCACGTTCTATCAAAAGATCTCTTTTCAAGAACGGACCTTTTCCTCTTGTCTAAGCTGATTTGAGGGTGTGCTTTTTCTTCGAATTCACCGTGGACAGTGATTGTCATGCCGCCAATTGAAGAAAGCATCATGGTCTCCATAGCCATGTCGGCCGAATGGTTCGTTGCAGGCAAAGATAGGAACGACTTGGAAATGACCTCTTGTCCTATTGACAATCTTTGCATCTTGGACTTGTCCTGTGATATTTTCTTCAAGTTTCTCGAGTTTGGTGTGTAGGAGTTCCATGAGTTCAATGAAGTGTTCACACTGGTGGAATCTGAAACCGAAGTTGTGTCTATTTGATATGAAAATTGAGATTGTTGAGTGTACAAACCCATAAGATCCATTCTGTTGCCATCCCAGCATTGGAAAAATGATTTGACAAAATTGGAGGCAGTGTTTTGAAGTTCTGCGTTTTCAAAGAAAGCAGGTTTGGAAACGACTGGAAAATTGAAAATTGCATTCAGTTTCGCAGCATCTCTCACCTGAGTTTGATCAATGATGATGAGTTTAGGAAACATTTCGACTATTTTTCTGAACGCATTGGGGTCGTTGCAAATAGGATTTCCTTGTAGAATCAACTCTCTCAAGCCAGTGAACTTATTCTTGGCAGAATTGAACACGTCAGGCTTTGAGATTCTGTTGTTACCGAGTGCCAAGTTTTTCAAATCCGGATATGACATTGCCAAGTCGTGGATCCAATTCGACCTGTTGTCGATGTTGTTCATTGATAAATTACACGACTCCACCTCTAGCTTCTCCTGCTTTGCAATACTGAGCAATGCAAGGAAGAATTTCGTTGTGGTGACAGCCGTTTTAGTTAGTTCGGCCTGAACAACGCTTGGATCGTTGATGACGTTGGTTAAATCGAGCATCTTCGCCCCTGGATTGTATCTTTGGTTCAATATGGACTTCAACACCTGGATCGTGTTGTTTCCGCTCGCGTTCTTCACGCCCCCCGTAGGTCCTTTAGGAAGAGTTGAAGAATTATATGTAGTGTTAGAAACTCTCTTGATATGCAAAGTTTGGCCTGCAAATTTCATTCCCGTGCTCCTCACCGCGTCATTGGCGTCTCTTTCTGATTTCACGCTTGCAAAAAGGATATTACCCTGTGGATGACAATTGTTTAGCTGGACCTTTACTTTCCTGTACAAAAATGCCGTGAAATCGCTGATTGTGGACCCGTTCCAGCCTGTAATTTCCAACTGAATACCTGCAGGTGTGTTTCCACGACTGAACCCGCCTTGGTAGTTGCTATTGAAGTTGTTACGCCCGTACATCTCACTATTTGAGGATAAAGAGGAAGGACAGCTGAAAAAAATTAAAAGTTTCTACCAAAATTTTACCATAGTGAGAGAAGCGCCAATGGCCAGAACGTGGGGCCTCATCGAGGCCGCATTTTGAGTCAGCGCTTGCACCGATGGATGGGCCTGGAAATCTACTCCACGTAGAACTTTTCAAATGCTCGAAAAACCGGCTCTGTGATGCTGCTTACGTAAGCGCTCATGATAAAAGTACACTATATTAACTATATAAAGATGAGGCACTATATAAGGGAGTTCAAACGTCGAACTTGAGCCAGTCAAGATCGTTAAGATCTATTTTCCCTCCTGGGGCTGAGGATGCAACGCCAGCGGGGGTATTCAAGTCGTTTGAGGCTCTAAGACCGCTGGATAAGTTGCTGTTGAAGGATGTCCCGTTTCGCTGCTGGTGTTGGGGGTCCCATGAGGAGGAGGGGTTGAAGGTGAGCGAGTTGTGGCGAGAGATGGAGTTTGGAGCAAACATTGCTACTGACACGGCAGGGGAGCCCATGGGAGAGCCGGCTAAGGACGACGAGTTGGACCCTGAGAACTTGGATCTGCGACGTTTGAATTGTGAGGGCATGTCCATGCCGGATCCAAGCGAGTTGGGGATGTTCATTGGGTTGGGCGAGCTAAATGAAGTGATGGGGGTGGTGGGGTTCGATCCGCGCTGCGTGGAGCGTGCTATAGGCATGTTCTTGGCCTTGGGCGAGTTCGTTATTGGCGCTGTGAAGCTCGATGTGAGTGGTGAGGGAATGTTGGTGAGTGAAGAGGTACGTGGAATGTATGTACCCGATTGGACGGCGCTAGACCCGCCGTAGGTGGTATTATTGGAGCTTGGATTGTTGTTCATGGTATTAAAGTTCATTGTGGAGCTAGGAATCGAGGTGGAAAGCTGCGACATCTGAGGATGTTTGTAGCCATCGGCCTGGCCTGCAACTGAGAGTCTCTTAGGCGTTCGTTTTCGTAGCGCCTCGGACTTGAGCGACAACGGCCTCATTGTGCCATGTAACTTCTGGAAAAGACCGCAAGCATTGCAGAGTGTGTTACCTTGGGGGTCACGCCGCCAAAGTGGGGTTTTGTTGGTTCCGCAGTTCGAGCAACATGTCGATGTGAGACTCATATTGACTGGAGACGACGTAGGCGCGGACGAGGAAGGCGTGGCCGGGTTTCTAGCCTTTATTTGAACGCTATTGGGCGCCACAATCGCCGTAGGCATTGCCAATTGATCTCTGAACACCCCACGCGTCGTGTCCTTCGGATATTGGACGCTGGTGGTGGCTGTGGAGCCTGTCAACGGCATGAACCCGGACGCAGTCTCTGTTGCCACCAGCAGGCTGTTTTCAAGCGGTGGCGCGGCCCTTGGACCGCTCAAAAACGCCTGACGAGTGTCCCGGTTCTGCATACGCTCCCACAACGGCAGCACACGGCGTGCCGCGGCGTAGATGTCCCATACGGTCGAGTCTTCCATGGCACTTATGATGAAAGAGGGTGTTTAATTTTATTAGCTTAGCGAGAGAGAAAAATCGTTCAAGTCAAAAACGCTCATGACGCAGAGTTGCATAATGTGTGAAGGGTCATGAGAGTGTGTGTTGTTTTTATGGCGTGAAAACTGTGTTAGCTACTTTGGGCCAATTATTACACCCTCTATGCTGTTTTTCCTGCGTTCAAGGTCCCAAGGGGGGGTCGTACATTCTCATAACTTCGTTCTAACAACTACACAGCATCTAAACAGGAATAAGGTGTGGGTATGGGGTCACGGCAGACGTGGCAGGGGGTATTGGAGTCCTACTTGTCCAGAAGCGACAACCGAAGCGTTTCTGCAATGATTCGAGCCTCCAAGTCAGCGTGATTGGAGCCAGAGTTAGCATTAGAATGGGCATTGGCATTGGCATTGGCTGTAAAGGACTCTGGAGCGGACAAACTGCTGGCATGCAGCAGAGTAGCTGCAGCAGAACGTCTAAGACGTCTTTTCTGCGTTGCAAGCATTTGGGCCTCCCATCTAGGTCTGATATCGTCGGGACCAATTGGACTGGACTCAAAAGACACAGTGAAGGGTTCGGAAGCACAGAATGGGCATTTGACCGGATAGGATTCCAAGACATTGGACTCTCCTTCAACTACATGTGGGGGTAAACGCTTGATCTGAACAAAACATTCCGTGCAGATTCGCTGGCGACAGCAACTGGTGACATTCAGCTTTGCAGGCAGATAGAGAAAACAGATGGGACATTCCTCTCCATGGACATAGAGTTCAAGTGTGGACTTTGGAATCGCAGTGGAAACGTATTTCGCCTCCTCCACAGCCTGGAGCTCCCATGCTTGTTGTTTCGTCTTCATCATCAACGTCTTCAGATCCCGTCTCTTGCGTGCGTTTGCTGACACATGGATGCGGTGTTCGTCCGCATCCTCCTCTGCAGTCTCCCACAACGACGAGCTCGTAGCCACATGCTGGTGTAAGCCTCGTTGTCTGAGAGCAGCCTCAATTGCGTTCAAGTCGCGGCCCGGGTCGTCTTCAAGAGGAATGTAGAGCGGAGCAAGACGCCGCTTCCATAGTGCGTCCCGTACAATGGCCCAGTCACAGTCCAAATCGTACTTGTAGTCCCCCCACGGCGCTAGACGACCGCCAAAACACGCCTCCGAGGCCATCACGACCTGGGCCAGTATCGTGTCGATAACACGCTGGTTCTTCTCGGAAACAGCGGACGCGCGTGCCTTGAGACGTGCCAACGTGTGCTCGTTCCCACTGGCCTGGTGCACACTTGCAAACTCCTTCGTTGGCTGGTTACCCATGGTTCTATACCAAAAAGAGCGATTGGGCCGCAGAGGAATCTCTGCCAGGGCGGAAATTGGTTGCTGGAAGGGAGGGGGGGAGCAAAGGAAAAAATACAGGGCGTGAACGCAAAGAGGCGCGGTGCAAATGAAGTGAACGTCCCACCAAGCACGGGGGAAAAACTTTTTTTTTACTACGGGGCTCAAAACATTGCTGGGAAGTCTTAAAACTGCGAATGGCTCATTTACTGGCGCGGGATTCAAATCAAAAAGACTCACTTGAGACTTGAATAGGTTGTCTGAAATTGCTTTCAAGTTTTGTGGGGCGCTAATTGGTATATAGATGGGGATTTAGTTGACGGTGTTAGTCGAATGTGTGGAAACGGAATGTGACTTAATGAAGCCTTGACAGTGATAACATTGAAAGTGTTTAAATGTGTCTTTAGATAGCATTCAAAAATGGATAGTCGGTCTCAAGTGTCACAAGTTATGAAAATGAAGTATCAATGTGATGATAACATACATCTGGATGCAAGTGAGGATGCTGAGCATATTTTGCAAAGAAGACAAATAGAACGCGAGGGGGTATGAAAGGCCGAAATGAAAGAATCAAGTGCTGGTGTGTGGAGTTGGTGTGTTTGAAAAGGATGGAGAAAACAAAATGTGTTTGTGGGGAAAACAAAATGTGTCTGCATAGAAAATCAGTGACCCCGAAGTAAGCCGAAACTTGTCCGCGAAGGAAACCAAAACTTGTCCGCGAAGGAAACCAAAACTTGTCCGCGAAGGAAACCGAAACTTGTCCGCGAAGGAAACCGAAACTTGTCCGCGAAGGAAACCGAACTTTTGTCCGGTAAACCAAATTATGTTCCCAAGTAAATTTGCATTGCAAAACTTCTGCCATGCCCTAAAAATGCATAGCTCATTACACACCATTGAATTCAGAAAGAGATTGTAAAACCTAAAAATCCACTGAATATGACTGTTCAGACTTCATTCACAACAACACTACCGTTTCTCTACAAAAGTTAGGCCTTCACCCTACAAATCAACAATTTCCTCTCCAAAAACCTCCCTCATCATGCTTAAAGCTTGTCATTTCCCATGTGAATCCATTTCAAACGCATAATGTCACATTTTCAGTGCACCCGTCATACACTCAATAAATACATATAAACATTGCTCACCATATTTAACTCTACATCTAGTAGATCACTACTGAACACCTTTTTATTATTATTAGAATACCTATGCTACCTCATCATTCTGCGCAACTCAGCCCAGTCCAACAGCCAGGCCTACAATAACACCTGTAAGGCCTATCAGCGACATGGCACAGAAACTCACAAGATTGGCTATTTTCCATTCTCGTGGAACAATTCCCAGAGACTTGTCCAGCCAGCCAAGGTAGATGCACAGAGAAAAAGGCACTGCAAGTATGGAAACAAGAAATAGCACAATGCAATAGCTTTGTGGACATTCTCGCCTTCTCAGATGCACGTATTGGGGCCTGCTATTTTCGTAGGGATCATGCGAAACAAGGTCTTCGCTAATGAAAGAACAAGTCGTGTCCACGTCTTCTTTAATGTTTGGCAGCTTCAATTGGTCTGCTCTTGATTCTGTTCTCATGGGTATAGCGGGTAGAGGCGGGAAATGTCTCTTGATCGAGTGTCGTCTGGTATAGTACTCTGATATTTCGTTTGGCAAGTTTGGATCCGTGCTGGTGAACTCGTACTCGCCCAAAATGCTGCCCGAGTAATCTACGTAGCTTTGCGATGTGTCCTGGGAATATGTGGAGTTCGAGTTGCGCTCTGTGGCGCTGGAGCTATCCAACGAGTATGCGTCTGACAGGTCCATTGATTTCATACGAAGGTGGCCGCCGCCTCCGTTGCTGGCGCCCCCCTTTCTGGCGGGCGTCGGTGGTAGCGTACTGGGTGGTTGCCGTGGCATGTGACCCCATTGATAAAAGTATGGCGACTGCTCGTTGTCGCTGCTGTTCATTGCAATGCGTGTTTGCTGATTAGAAGCTGTTGTTAGCTGTGTAAACACTAAAATTCAAAAAAAATATATGGTGGACGAAATCAAAGTGTACAAAAGCGTGTTTTCCCGTCGGCAGAAACGTGTAAGAGGTGTGGCAAAAGATGATTTATGCTGCCATCCCCTATTGGATGCTCTTGGTGTGCTTTTTGTGCGCTCAAACAGCCTGAATATGGGAAAAACGCGCTGAATAGCTGTTGCAAGCGCGTTTTTGGGCCTAAAGACGCGTTCATTGTATTGTACAGCGCGTGCTTCTAATTAGACGTTTTTATAACATCAAAAACAACGTTTGGTGCTCTTTCTTGAGCTTGTTTCATCTCATCAACCATTTTTTTTTACTGAGCTCTATGGAGATGAGCAAAAATGGAACAATCACAATGCTGCTGAGTCTGGTTTGACAACGTGAGCAGGTGTATCACACTGGAAGTTTGCGCAAACCAGAGACACTTAGATGGCGAGGCATGAAGGGGCGAGAGGCCCAATTTATAGGAAATTAAAATGCTCAGATGCTCAGAAATGAGAGCAAAAGACAATATCTTGCTTGCCTGTTGTACTAAAGTCACAAGTGTGCGCAATAGTGAGTCTTTTGAAACAGATGTCCAGTTGTAAAAGAAAAATGAGGTTTTTAAGGAGGAGGGCGAGAGGTCAAATTTATAGTAAAACGGGTTGCTCAGCGATGAGCAACAAAGGATATAAAATGAGCATTCCAAAACAGAGATGAGCACGAACACGGTGATGAGGAATGAGCTCTTGAAACTTAAAGATGAAAGCTAGATTGTCCAAATGAGCACTCAATGCTTAAAAGTGAGCACCTAAATCATCCAAGATGAGCATTGAGCTGGTAAAATGAGATGTAATAATAATTGCTTATGTAAGAGTCACGTGACATGCGTCACGTGACTATACTTTTTAAGCAATATGTAATCACAACAGCCATGTTAGCGGTTTTACTATCGAGAGTAAGCCAGTCAATATGAAAAACTTGGTTAAGTACCGCCATAAGCGTTTTGCTAACATCAGTTCGGCAGAGTATAATAAAATGAATACAAAGCGTAAAAATTCTGTTAAAGAGCTGGGACCAAAATAGGTTTGTGATTAGAAACCATAAATTGCTCTTAAGCAGGTTTCATTGCATGCAACACTGGAAAACAGTTACAAATATTGCTAGTTTATCGATTTAAGTGTTGTCTTGTCTCAGTGATATTTTTTTTCATTTTCTCTTTACTGTCTATGAGGTTCCTTTTTTCTTTAGAAACAGCCTCAGACCTTCGTTTAGGATGATTGCGGCGCCAGAACTAAAGGCATATCTCCACAAGGAGATCAGAATACAGCTTGCTGGTTCACGTGCAGTGCGGGGAACGCTTCAGGGCTTCGACATGTTCTTCAATCTCAACTTATCAAATGTTCACGACGTTTCCAGTTCTAATGAGGTTGTGAACTTGGGCCAGTGTATAATACGTGGCAACTCGATCATCGACATCCAGCTAATTTGAAAATGTATATTACTATTATATAAACACGAGACGTGTGTCTCTCTTTTTACATACCTCTAAATGCGTTCTTACCAGCACGACGTCTGCCGTCATAGTCCTTTCTTTCGCTACGCTTCTCCACCTTAGCGGCCTTTGATCTCGGCGTAAACGTTATCTCGCCCTCTCCGCCAACACTCTTGGTGACACGGATGTTGGACCTGTGTTGACGTTTTTGTTCTTGAACCTGTTGCTGCAGCTGGGCTTGCTTACCAAAGGAAACAGACTTGGACGATGACTCGTCAACAGAAGAAAGACGTGTATTCAAAAGCTCTGCGTCAATTGCTTCTCTTTCTTTCTTAGCTTGTTTCTTCTTCTTCAACTTTTCTCTGATTCTTCTCTTCTGTTCAATCTTTCTCTGTAACTCGTCATCATTGTCATCATCACCTTCGCTATCTTCATCTTCCTCTTCCTCATCACTACCACCCATTCCCTTCTTGAGCTGATCCAATCTCTCCTGTTCTTCTTCTTCCGCAGCAGTCAATCCACGCATGCTGTCACGTAATTTCTTGCCGCCGGTGCTTTGAACAGGATTCAATTGTTTATAATCGTGGGATTCTGTATCAATAGCAAACGCAGGGTCTTGGAAAACTTCAGCAAATCTATCATCTTCCATAACATTAGAAGATTCATATTTATCCTTCAACTTCTCAGCATATTCAGCATTAACCTTGACCTTCTGGCCCTTGACACCATTCTCCTTGTTAAGGTTAACACGAGATTCACGTTCCTGTTCGATTCTCTTTCTGATTTCACGTTCACGTTGATCGGCAACTGAGTTAGGATTGGCAATCAGGTTCACCTTATCATAGAGTTCAGAATCAATAAAGTAACCATGCATATAGGATCTCATCACATTGGTACCAACCAAATGGTCAATGTTCAATTTCTTGACATCATCCTTGGTCAAGAACTTGTAGTTAGAATAGATAGTATCGTTTGGTTTTTCTTCCATTTCTTCAGTAATATTATCTAAGAATGAACACCATTGTGGCGAAGGCCCCAATTGCGGAATGTAATATGTATGCATTGGAATGGATTCATTAGCCATGAAAAACATACCTGAATCTGGTACATGGCAAACATCATTGATATCAACGTTTGGCTCCATTGCAGCATATGGTTCCCCAGAATTCATATGCCAGATTTTAGCAATCTTTTTATCACTTGTCAAAATCAAGTCTTCATTAGAATCACTTTGATGCGTGGTATTTGCAAGTGAATCTAAGTAGACGATCTTTTTAATTGGGAACCCGTAACCTTGATCACGTCTTTGTAATGGCAAACTTGTTCTTAAATCATAGATCAGTGATTCACCTTCTTGGGTACCACAGGCAAAACTCAATGGGTTTTTTTTACTGAACTGGACTGTTGTTATTTCACCTGAATCTGGAATGGCTATTTTGATGATTGACTGTTTTGCTCTTGGATCCCAAAATTCAACTGTACCATCTTCTAAACCTGCTGCAAGTAATCCGTGGACTGGGTTCATATCCAAACTAGTGACACCTTCACCTTTACCTTCTATTGGATCAACAACAAATGGTTTCATAAAACGTCCCTGTTCCAAATTTAATCTATAAATCTCACGTCCTGCAGCTGCAACAAAAAGATCACAACTGACATCGTTGTACATCAATTGTCTACCAAATTTTGGAACTCTGGTTTTGTAATACATCCCACTTTTGTCGTGGAATTCAATAGATCTGTCACATTGTAAGTGGATAGACTTAGACCAATCTTGTGAAATGATTGTGAAATCAACATTTTCAGCATCTGTATGTCTTTCGAACTTCAATGAAAGATTGGCAAAATCGTAAACATGAATTTGTGGTTTGTATGTACCTGTAGCCATGGCATATTGACCATCTGGTGAAACTTTAATCTTTGTGGAACTTTCTGAAAATTCAAAATCTTGGATTAGTTCTACTCGATTCTGGTATTCTAAATCATTCTTAAGTGCCTGTTTTCTTTTCTTTTGCAACCAATCCGGTAAACTTTTGGCAACATTTGTACCGGAAATCTGATAGATAGAAGTGTTGTTACTAGATGTTGTTTTATAAACCATTTATCTACACCAACCGACTTTAAAGAGAGAGAAAAGAATGAAAAAAAAAATATTTCTACGATAAATTTTTTTGCCAGGCAGTGCAATGCAATTTTTGGCTCAGCAAGGCCGGATCTCCATTTCGATACCCGCCTTGGTCAGTCCGCAGCGTTCGTAGAACCCCACATTCTCTTCTGAACAATCAAGAATTACCTTGTAGCAACCCATGTCAAATCCTGTCTTGATGAGATGCTGGATCAGCACTTTTCCAAGCCCCTTGCCTCTTTGAGAAGAGTCGACGGCAATGTCCTCAATGTGGCCGACCTTAGCGGCACCGTGAATGAGTTTTTGTTCTATCAGAAGAGTCCCAATGGCCACTAGAACACCCTGATTGTCTTCGATCGCGAAGGTGTTGTATCCAGATGACGGATCACTGGTTAGGCTAATAAAAGACTCAAACGCCTCTGTTGAAACGTCACCAACTGTTGTCAGTTGGGCCAACACGCTCAATGCTCGGTCCTGGTGTTTCGATCTCAGGGGAACAATCTCATATCCTTCGGAAAGCAAACTCATTTGACCGCAGAAGAAGAAGGTAAGGACGCGTTCATAGAGTGTTTTTCAGAGCGCTCAGCATAAGTTTGCAGATTTAAATGTGCAATGAATATATTTATCATGTGTTTGTTACTTCAAAAACTTTGTTCAAAGGCACTAGTCTAGTTAAGTAGACATTTACTTCTTTTTTTGTGCTGGTGAGGGACCTTTTTGCAGAGTTGTAGACCCAATATCAGCCATATATGATAAATATATAAAAAAGACAGGCTTCATTTGAAAATGAAATATGTGCATAAAATTTGTTGTGTTTGAATTGAATATAAAATATGTACAATTATTATATAACTGACTTTATACAACGGTAAGAAGAGAAGTATACTTAATATGTATAATTGATATTTTTCTCTTCTATTTTTAATCATCAATAATATTATCATTTCGGTAGATTCTTATTTTTGTTATTGTTATCAACATATTTCATATAGTTGCAATAAATGAAATTTACTTATTATTATCTCCATATTTTGTATTGAACGGTGTAGTCATGTGCTTGCAACGACGTGACTTTGACAATGAACTTAAAAAAACACTGCTGAGCACAACGTGGTCTGTGTTGTGGTAATATTAAAAAGCTTGTAATTCCTGCAATATTTATGCTGTACTTTTCATACTTTGCCAGGGGAGTGTACAGATTGGTTTCTGGTTAATAAAAAAGTTATGTTTTAAAAGTTAAAGTTTTTATGTCTTTGATCATTTTAATGATAAATTTGTATAAAACATTTCATCATAAACCCAAAAAAACAGAGAAAAGTGAAAACATCTCAAAAGCCCGTTTAATGGTGACACAGGTAATGCTAGAAACCTAGAATTACAACGCTTTGTTTAAAGTTGTTTTTTAATGGATTGTTCAGATTTAATCTCTACAATTGAAGCATTGCATGCAGTACACCCAACGAATTTGTTGTCGATAATAAAAGCACACGGTGTTTTCAGCTACGCAGATGCTGTTGAGCAATTTGCAAGCAAGAAAAAAACTGTCCAGCACTACGATGTTGTCTACAACACGCCACTATCAAACTAGCTCATTTTATACGATCGTCTCAGAGACAAAAATAGTCCCATCTGCTAGACAGAATGCATAAAAATACCTGCATTAACTGCAGATCTGTTCCAAAACACCCACAGAAGTGTAAACTGCTCGTGGTGCTTATCACCCGTTTCCATTTGTGCCTCTTATAGGCAAGAAACCGCTTATCTGCATTCTGCTCTGCTGCCGCAATACATCACTGAGCAAACCCATGACTCACGATAAAGGAGGATAGCCAAGTGGACATCTTCATATTAAACTAAAACATATGTCCTAGTCCCACACCCACACTTACGCCTTTCGGCACCAAAGAGCAGTCCACACGCGAACTGTCGCCAAAAGCCTGTGCTCAGCAACCCATGCATCTCACGCTAAAGAAAGAATAGTATCATAAATAACCGTATAAATAAGTAAACTGCAGCTGCTAGGACATCAAGCTAGCTGTTCAAGGTATAACTGAAGCTGGGGATGGGACCATAATTGTAATCCGGCGTCGTCGCGTCCAGGATATCATCAATCTGGGTTCTGTCTATCATCTGGCCCAGCTTACCAAACTCAAGACCGTCCATCAGATTGGAACTGCCCCCGCCACTGCCTTCGTGCGGCTCGCTAAAAAGGCAATCGTCCAGAACTAGAGACGTGGGCGAGACCGAAAGCGTGTCGAAGCTCTGTCTGGTCGGCAGCGGAGAAACCGTCGCATCGAGAGATTTGACTCTTCTTGGCTGCATGGGGACTGCTGCAGCCGGAGCTAGGGATGCTTCTAGTGGAGCACCCGCGCCGGTGTGCAGAATTGATATGATCTCGTTCACACTCAACCCGTAATCGTTGTCCTGGTCCTCGCTATCGTCGTCGTTGTTGTTGTCGTCATCGCTGAGCTCGTAACGGTCACATGATTCACTCGTCGTAGATTGGTTTAGCTGTTCCGCAAAGTCCTCCAACTCCTTCCTATTGTTGTGTTTGATCCAGTGTGCCAGCTTTAACAGAGAGTGATTACAGATGTTCAGTCTTTGCTGGATCAGGTCCACATGGTCGCTGCTAAACACACGATCGTCCGGCTTCTTGCGCTCGGTGAACACACACACCTTGTTGTCCAGCGAGCACCGCTCGCAGGGTGACTTACCGTTGCACTTTGTCTTTTTCAGCCGGCACGAATCACACGCCTTACCGACCCGTCGTTTGCGTCCCATGTGCGCACTTGCCAGAGCCGGCCCCGTGTGACTTTTCTGTCTAGGGCTTTTCATGTTGAAGAACAAAGTGGTACAAAATAAACGCTATCGTAACTAATCATATGATTCCATTAGGGCCCTTTAATAACTCCAGAGCCGAGTCTGCCCCGTAGCGCCGAGCGCTTTGTGTGTGAAATGTGTCAAAATTATTTTATCCAAGCTGCCTCTCCACAATGCCGGGTAGGGGCGGCGATGTGTTCTCTACAGCCGACCTACGCGCAGAACAAGCGTGGTCATGACCTCCGCATCAAACCAGGATTTCGCTGCGCCAATTAACGCTCAAAGCCGTGTCACGTGACCTTGAGCCATTTCCTTGGCCCGTTCAAGCTCCTCCGCGTGTCTTTTGTTTAAATCTTGCACGATACGCTTGAACTCGGAACGTAGCAGTGAGACTGATCCGTTCGATGAAGATGGTGGTGATAATGGTTCGCCAATTTTGTCCACTTTCAGTAGTGTTAACTCTCTTTCCAGCTCGTAGATTCGCTGTTCTTTCTCGCCCAGTAATGTCTTGAGCTGTTCATTATCGTGTCTTGTCTTCACGTCGTCACGTGCCAGACGTGCCATTTCGTTTGTGACGTTGTTCAGATGCGTTTCCGACTCGTAAAGCCTTGTCATTGTGCGCGCATGATTCTTTGTCTCGTCATTGTACTTGTTGGTTAGATATTCGTGTGCAAACTGTAGATCTCTCAATGCTGTTTCCGGTTCAGTCTGAGAGGACCCTAAGGACACGCCCTTAGAAATGGCACACGGATTCCCTCCTGCTAGTCTTTCAATGCACTCTTTAAACCATGCCATCTTGGTTTCGTTCACATCTGGCGGAGGAAGGGCAATATCTTTCTGAATAGACGTAGAAACAACAATGGAAATCAAGTCATCCATCGTACCATCATCTAGCGGGGTTTGAGGAATGGAAACATTGGTAATGAAGCCTGAAGACAGAATATCCAATGGGTTGGTGATGTCAACGGAATCGTCGTCAGCCTCCTTAGCTTTCAATTGATCTCTTTCAAATAACGTTCTTTGAATTTCTATCTGTGCTTCTATTAGATCATTAATCGATCCATCTGGTCCCTTCAACTCACCTCTTTGAATCTTGTTCTCTAAAGCCATGTTCCATATGGCCATTTTCGTGTAATTTTGGCGAATCTCAGGCTTGGATGAAAGAAAACGCGTAATTTTTTCTTTTTCAATGGACGCATGGACGTCTACAGTGGTTCTATCACTCAAAATCGTGTCAACAAGGGTGGACATCTGTTGTAGAGCATGTGTTTTTCAGTGAAGAAAAAAAATCCAAACAGGTGTTTTCTTCACTACGTTACGCGTCAGGTGCTCAGCACAGTGTAGCACGAAGAAAGACAAGATATAGGAAAGAAAAAAGCACGGCTTAAAGAATAAACAATCTATAATATAAAAGAGAGAAAAAGAGGTGCGAGCAGTAATGTATCGACTTGTTCAAACAACGTGTACAAATAGTATCGACTTGTTCAAACAATTCTAGGCCAAATCAGAATACTCGACTCTAAGAGCTTCAATCTCAGCTTCGATTTCAGCCTTACGTGAACCATCAATCCATGAACCTCTGACCGCGTTTTGCGCAATTTTGACCCATTCGTCAATGGAAAAGCCAAACTTTTCTTCAACGGCCAAGTAATTATCTAAAAGGTACCCACCGAAATAAGCAGGATCGTCTGAATTGAGGGAAAATGGAACACCTGCATCAAATAATTGTCTGATTGGCAAGTGAGCAATGTCCTTAACAACCTGTAATTTCAAGTTGGAAATTGGACAAATACTCAACAAGATTTGGTTGTCCGCTAATCTCTTGATAACCTCGTCGGACTTGATAGACTGAATCCCATGATCAATACGTTGAACATTGAGATGATCCAAAGCTCTTTCAATGTAATCTGGACCAGCTTCTTCACCTGCATGGGCAGTCAAACCAACATGGGGATACTTTTCAGCAATGGTGGCATAGGAAGTGGTGAACAGTTCAGGAGGAAATGGGATTTCACTTGAGTCCAAACCCAAACCATGAATAAGATCCTGTTGATAATAAGGATGTGCCAAATCAATTGTCTTCAACCCATCTTCGTTTGGTAAATGTCTAAGAAGACACATGATCAGCTTAGTGGACAGACCAGGTAAATCGGCCTCAGCTTTTTTGCACGCAGAAGAGAGACCTAAAACAACAGTTTCCATATCAATGCCTCTTTCCAAATGGCCTTGAGGATCAAAAAACGCTTCCACATGTCTCAAACCTTCAGAATGGGCTCTTTTCAAGTAGGCATAGGCTAAATCATGGAAATCTTGCTTTGTAATCAAAACAGACATACCAATGTAGTAATGATCCAGGAAGTCTTGCAAGTCCGCAAAGTTGTCGTATCTTTCTAAGCAAGCTTCCGCAGTCACTGGAAATGTTTCAGGCAGCGTGATTTGATTTCTCTTGGCAAGTTTGAATAGAAGTTCCGGGGCTAAAGTACCTTCTAAATGAACATGGTGTTCGCACTTTGGCAATTTGCAAAGGAATTCGTGTTTTTGTTGGGAAATTGGCATTATGGGACTCGTGTTAGCAAATGTTATAAAGCAAGAAGATGGAAAGAAACCAAATGCAACTGGAACCAGAAAGAAAAAGGTACCTGGAGGGGGAAAAAAGAAACGGTTGAAAAAAAAACGGCTGGTGAAAAGACATAAAACGGTTTTTGCTCAGCAAAGATTTCAATTTTTCTCACTTTCTGTGACTCTTCTTGTATTGGTCACCAGCAAGAAGGGCACTAGCACAAGTGTTTGTAAAACAGAAAAAAAGACCCACGACAGGAAGTACCTCTAAAAACTGGCACACTGCTCCAAAGGCTGCCAAGTCCACTTCGTTGTCCTTGGCATAGTATTTGATCTGTCTTGGTCTCATCCGAGTCAACTTCCACATTCTATCCTGCGAGGCCATAGCTGATTGGATGGAAAAATTGTAAAATGTGATGAGGGGACCAATGAATGGGATGAATGAGACTGCCAATCTATAAGATAAATGGGCCAACTGTGATCCTATTGTGATGAGATTGAGATCCATTGTTTTAGAGCCGAAGCTTTTCGGAACCAATCTCTTGAGTTTTCCAGGAATAACCACGTTGTCTAAGCCTATAATACACAAAGTGGTGTCAAAGATCTTGTTGAGTTGACCTGGAATAAGAAACTGCTTGAAAATGTAAGTGTTGACTAATGAGCACTGACAAAAGGACGATAAGACCCCCGTTTGAACACCTAGCGGCCCCAAAAGCAGAGAATGGACAAACACATTGAGCGGCAATAATGCTAAAAGCAAGATCGTATACACATACACATGGACTAACCCATAGGGGACCACCACAGAAAGCAAGATAGGACCTAGGCGAGTTGAGTTGTGATAGAAGAAGAAAACACCTCTCACCGGGTAAAGCAGTGAGCGATAAAGAGTGGGCAAGTGGGAGAGAATAGAGATGGGTCTGTACAATTCCATCGTCAATCTTTCAGCTACAGCGGTTTGCCATTCGGCAACAAGTGACGAATAGGACATCTTAAAAAAGAAGATGATAAAGAGCTATTGACGCGTAATTTGACTTAAGTGAACTTTTATATATTATTATAAGACTTGGAATTGTTTAATCGAACAAACCGAAACCCATGTCATCGTCGGATTCTTCAGCTTCTTCTTCAACAACTTCTTCAGCAGCGGCTTCAGCACCGGCAGAAGCGGCACCAGCAGCTGGAGCAGCACCACCAGATGGGACGGAAGCAAGCTTTTCAGTACCAGCAGCAATCAATTCTTCAACAGACTTGCCTTCCAATTCGGAAATCAAAAGGTCGAGCTTGGTGGAGTCAACTTCGACACCAACAGAGGTGAGGACAGCTGAGACGTCAGCGGCAGATGGAGCAGTCTTACCGGCTTGAACCAAAAGTAAATAAGCAGCAATGTATTTCACTGTAAAAATTCCTGTTAGTATTCCCTCTTCAAGGCTGGTAATCCTCTGTTTCAAACATACTTTTTTGTTACTTGTTGAAGTTGAAGGTTTCGAAATCTACGAATATGGTGAAAATTTCAAACTTTTTCTATGAAATTAAAATTGGAAGCTGGTGAAAAAAATAAAAACAGCGGCGCGAGGGGTGCTTGCTTTTTTTGGAAAAACAGTCACACAGCCAGCGGGGGTCTCACACGCAAAGAAAAAAAATGAGATTGTGTGAAAAATTCAAGATGTCTTGAACATTTTCAAGTGTGTAAAAGCTAAACGTTAAAACATCATGTCCAGTTTAGAAGCCAGAAAGAAGAGATCCTTCAAGCAATTCTCCTTCAAGGGTGTTGAGCTCGACCAATTATTGGAAATGCCAAAGGAAGACTT
Source organism: Saturnispora bothae (assembly GCA_030462855.1). NCBI lineage: Eukaryota > Fungi > Ascomycota > Pichiomycetes > Pichiales > Pichiaceae > Saturnispora > Saturnispora bothae. Next base: position 40,232 of record JAKVQQ010000013.1, on the reverse strand, counting down.
TGCCAAGTTATGTGGTGCTAGAGTTAGAAGAAGATTCTCCAGAGGTTTAGGTAACAAGACCATGCACTTGATCCAAAAGCTTAGAAAGGCCAAGCTTAACGCTCCAGCCAACGAAAAGCCAGCTACCGTCAAGACCCACTTAAGAAACATGATCATTGTTCCAGAAATGATTGGTTCCGTCATTGGTGTTTACAACGGTAAGGTCTTCTGTACTGTTGAAATCAAGCCAGAAATGATTGGTAGATACTTGGGTGAATTCTCCATCACTTACAACCCTGTTCAACACGGTAAGGCTTCTGCTGGTTCTAAGTTGAGATTATACTAAATCTGTTTCTATATATTACGTAAATATATTAATAAAAATCCCATGTTTTAAGCTGAGACGAGGTTTTAGTAGACTAGTATGAGTGGTGTAGCACACTTGTGGTTGCAATGTGTGTTCTTCTGATGAACAAATTTTAGGTGCTATGTTTAAAAAAAACAATTTTCTTATCATAGCCTCTCAACACACAGAATATCCGTAAAACCATTTTCTTTGTAGCTTTCTGAGGTAGCAATCAGTAAGAAACAACAAAATCAACTAAAATATATTACAAACCTACACAAAACACCCACGAATGCATTCCCATACCAAATCATCCGATCTAAATCTTAAACAAAGTCGTAATCATCCTTTAATATTCGCGAGATCATCTTCCACTTCTTCCCTATTCAATCCCGCAAGGTAACTCACCCCACTAGGGATTTCCTTCTGGTATTTCATCAACCCCTCCAGTTCAGATATCTCCGTCAACTGTCCATTTCTCAAATTGATTAAATCTGGCAAGTAATGATCCATGTTGTTAGATTGCAAATATGCAAAATACTGGTAATACTCTGGTAAACTGAGTGACATCAGATCCATCTGTCTTCTTTCCCTGTTGATATCATACCAATCCGTGGTGATATCTAGAATCTCCTTCGCTTTCAGATCTTGGCATTCTTTCATGTATTGTTGGTGAATCTGTGTTCTCATGGCCCTAGTTTGATTGTCCAAGGTCTTGAGCTTGTGTTTCTGCTCTGCCAGCAGCCGTTGCTGCTTCTTTTGGAAATCTTCATCCACCATCTTCAAATACTCAATCAACTCAAAATGTTCGTTTTCTTCGCATAGTTTCAATTCAAATTCAAGTTTCTGTAACTGGGTATTGTATAGCTTGTCTTTGAGTTGTGCAAACTTGATTTCAATCGCTTTCAACGCCGTCATCGCATTGATTCTTTGTTCTTCTCTCGCGGCTCGATCTTCGTCGTCGCTCGACGGCTGTTCTTTCGCCTGCAAATCATCCTCCTCATCCTCACCATCAACCTCCTCCTCCTCGTCACCGTCGTCAAGGTCTGTCTCTGTCTTTACCCTCTTGTTTCCATCATCGCTCACACTTTCGTCTCGCGCCCTCTTCGCGCCCTCCTGGTCCGATTTCGACGCTGAAAGTTGCTCCAGTTCACTGTCCATGTTCTCCATCTCTTCCATACGATCTGTTTCCGCGTCACTCGAAGCAAGCACCATATATTGCCAATTTAAGGAAAAAACAATGTACACTTAGATTATAGGTATAGAGATTTATAGAAATTTATTTACCCTCCTTGAATGCCTGAGATCTTTTGGTGATTCTCTTTTTGTGGCGAGGTTTCTTCACTCCAGGCTTCGAACCGTGGCGTGCACGTTCACCCTCCATCACAATTTTCCCAATGCTATGTCTATCTGCTTTGTTGAGGACCTTGGCGCGTCCAATGATGGTTTTTTGACGATCATTCATACCGGAGGTTTTCCTTCTCACGGCCTCGTTGTTTCTTTGCATCTTTTTACAGCGCGCCACTCTCAATTCACGGTTACCCATAGTTTTCCCGTTCAAGAGAAGTGCTTTAGAAACATGGTTTGTGTCCTTGAATTGAACAATAGCAAATCCTTTACCAAAAGAAGTTTTAGAGTCTCTGACGATTCTGACGTTATCAACAGCTTTATCGTCCTTGAGAGCCTTGTTGAAGTATCTCCATAGTCTCTCCTCGGTTTCGTCGAAAAGAACATTTCCAACGAAAACAGATAACTTGTTGTCCTTCTTAGAAGGATGAGTCAAGTGATCGAAACGTAGATGGTTTCCCAAGTAAACAGACCCATTCAGCTTCACTGCTCTGAGAGAAGCCTCCTTGGTTTTGAAAACAACATATGATACCATTGATGCGTCCATGTCGACTTCTTTTGAAATGTATGCCACCTTCTTTGGTGCACTTGTTTGCGAATGCAAACTTCTGAATCTGATGGATTGAATCAATGACTCGTGTTCTGGAGCTTCTAATGCGTCATTGATGAATCTCTTGAAATCCTTTGTGTCCTTCTTCGCTTTCATCACCGACGTTGGAACATTACCAATGAAGACAGTCTTTTCAGCATTGTCGAATTCCTTTTGTTTCAAGTCAACAATCTTGGCTTCAAGGTTCTCATCCTTTGAATCATCATCATCAGCACCCTCAGCATCAGAGTCAGCATCAGATCCAGTAGCATCTTCCTTTTCTTCTTCTTCCTCCTCCTCGTCTTCAGAATCAATAAGCTGTTGCATGTATTTGTCTTCTAAATCAGCAGAATCTTTCTTGGATTTTCTAGATTTCTTCACCGGAACAAGATCTTGCTCTTCAACTTCCATCTCAACATCTTTGTCACCACCTTCTTCTTCATTCAAGGCCGACTTCTTGGCCTCTTTTCTGATTTCCTTCAACTTTTGCTGTTTTTCCTTGACTAATGCATCGTTATCAATCACACTTGGCTTCGCAAACAACCCACCAAACGCTTCTCCCGTATTTCTTTCACCAAATAGATTGCCAGACATGTCCAGTTGTCGGTTTTAATGTAAAAACTAGCTAAAAAATGCTCTAAAAATTCAAACAAAAAATTTCAGTCAATTAAAAAAATTTAAAAATTTATTTTTTCATGTGCTCATTTGCTCATTTGCTCATGTCTTACCATTTGACAATAGTGTCAATACTGGTGTAAACCATCAAAGAGAAACCGATGGCCAAAATGGCAGAGCAAGCAAGCTTTTCAACCAAGTTCAACTTCCCCTTGAAACAACCGACGTACATCATTGGCGGATAGATATAAATCAACGGAATACAGGTGAAATTACCAACAAGTGAAACAAACTTATCCAAATTATTTGAACCTAAGTATGCAATTGATGTCATTACCAGAATAATGAAAATTCGAAGGCAATTCTTCATAGTTTTGATAAACATATCAGATTTACCAGAAAGTAACCCTTCTTGATTTATCAAATTTGGATTAGGTAATGTGCTTGTCGTTGTGAGTGAACCATATCCATTTCCCAGAAAATTGTTTGAATGAATTGAAATGGCTTCCGAATTTCTTCTGATTCTGCCTTTCCAAGTTGATCTGTCCTTGTGGAAAAGATAGAACTCGACAATCTTGATGGCTGGGAAAATTTGCAATGGCGTGGATAACAAGATTGCAATTGAGTAGCATAACTGAATAGTGATAGTTAATGAATTGTGAGGGAAATTCATTAAAATAACAGTCTTAACATCATCACCAAATGATAAATATGCCAATGAAGCCAATGAAGTGAAAACAAGTGTAACAATGACCATAACTAAAACAAGTATTTGGTTGAACTTTTCAGGTTCTTTCATCGATTCTTGAATGGGAATCAACAACCCAATCCCTTCATACGCAAAAACTGCTGTCCCAATAAACAAGGACCAGGATTCTGAGTTGAAATATTGAATCTTTGGACTTATTCCATTACTAACCAAATTGATACTGGATTGTAAATAAATGTAAATCAAGCCCATGAAGATGAACACATCTGCAATGAGAGCAAAGAACCCTAACTTGGAAATCTTTCTTGTAAGTGAAATTGGTAAAAATAAAACCAGCTGGAAAAGAATGAACCCCTTAATGGCTAAATCTTCATCCCAAATTAAGTTGTACATTTCTCTTAAATTGGATCCAACAAAGACAACATAGGAAGACGCAAACCCCATTTGAGACAAAACAAGCGAAAACAAAATCAGAGTTCTAACTCCTTTACCAAAAATCTTAAATCCGGCATCACCATATCCAGAAACACCCAATTCCTTAGTAGTGTTGATCAAAATCACAAAACAGTAATATGATATTAATGAGAATAAGATGATCATCACGTTACAGAAAACTAAACCACCATTGGAAAATGCCTTTGGTAAGAAAATGACCCCCGTACCTAAGAATGCCTTCAAAAGTAATAAGAATGCCTTGAAAGTTGAAGTTTTACCCTTTCTTAAGCCAGCTTTAGTTTTGACCTTCAACTTTCGCAGTTTTGGACTTCTTTGGAATGCGCCGGATCTAGTAATTGAATCAATTTGTCTGAATCTATCCGTTTCATCGTAGTCCATCTCATCATTACTGGTGACTAGAGCATCGTCATCCTCGTTCAAAACTTCATCATGATATTCTTCATCGTCATAATCAGTATCTAAATCAGAATCATCATCTCTGAGATCTTCACCTGCAAAATGACCATAAAGTGAGAGAAACTCAAAAAAGTTCTTTGTGTATTGGCCTCTATCTAATTTGCGTTGTTTGTTTAGTTCGATGAAATTTCTTCTAAATCCATTGGGTAGGTTCAAATCTCTTATGTCAGGTATATCAGTAGATCGCCTAGATTCAATATCTAAAGATCCAGAGCTCAAAGTCCTACGCAAAACATTAGATTCTTTTCTTTCGTGAACCCAGTTTTCAATATCTCTAGTTAAAAATCCACTAGGCTTTTTCATAGTGGAATAATTAGTACCTGCCGGTTCAATTGAGTTTGGATTCGAGCGCACTGACTGTCCGTCGCTATCAGGGGCACCAACTGATAAATGTCTTTCTACTATTTTGGTCATTTGATTAGGATTCAATGATTGTGACATAATGTTACTATTGGCATAAGATTTAGATATGGAAGCACTTAATAAACTTTCTCTTCTACTCGAAGAAATATGATCATCGTAAATCACACCTGGATCAATCTTGCTAAACGATATAGGAGTTGTAACACCGCCACGACGATTTCTCTCGTTTGCAGAGTCCGTATTTTGATTAATATCTGGATTAGAAGTATTACTTTTTATGTACTTAGCAGAGAAGTTACCCGTTTCAAAAACAGATGAAGGCCCTTCTTCGGCCTTCTTCTTCAATCCCGCATACTGCTTGTTCACAGAAGACATAATTGAGCGAAGCCTTGGGGAAAAAGCTAAAATTAATGGTATTTTATAAAAGTGAAGTTTAAATTTATTCGTCGGAATATCCCAAAATGGCAACTTGCTCAGCAAACCGTTACCAAATTCTTTTGTCAGACATTTCAAACCGAAAAACATCTTCTAACGGCTCCAGTTTCTTGCTTTTAGATTTCTTTTTACGGCGATGTTCGGCGTCTGGCGGAACCACTTCTCCTGAGTCATAGAGGTTGATACGCACATCGTTTATCTGACTTAATTGAGTGTTAGGAACTCCCTTGATGTACTCTTTGGTAGAGGGTGTAATTAAAGTACACCAACGTAGAAGCAGTTTGGTTAAAAAATATTTCAACATCAATCCAATCGCGACAGCAAAAACAACCAAGCCAATTAAAACAGTAAATGAATGAAATTTGTCCCAAATGAAATGCAACCAGGGGAAGATTGACAACTTGATGAAAACAATTATGACAGCGAAAATTGGGAAACCTGTTCTTTTAATGATTAAATTGGAGAATTCACTATTGTTTGTTTTGAATTCGTTGATCAAATCCATTGTGAAGATCGATGTGAATTTCGTGTAAATCTTGTAATTGATTCTATTGAAACGAGAGATGTAGGTATGCTTGACCCAATCAACAAGTATTTCCGTGCCTAAAACAACAATCGAGGGACCGAGAATCAACCCAAACCAATCATCGATGAACTGTGATGAAGAAGTGAATGTTGAAACATACCAAGAATTTGGCTTGATGTTATTAAACAAATCATGAATAGATGTGGAGTTTAGGCAAATTTGAAGTAAATTTCTGGACGAAATGATTATCAACATGATTAGAAGCAAGAATCGTTCATTGAGATCGGAACATGTTATTTGGAACAGGCCTTCTCTCTCCATTCTTTTGAAAACTGCCGATTTCAATTCGCTGAACTGGTTCGACAAGATCATTGTGAGCAAGGCATTTGAATATGAGTTGATAGCAACATTCAAGGCCATTACTTGGTAAATCAAAATATAACAGTGAAACCAAAGATAAACAATTGTTAGCAAGAATGAGAAAATGAATGTGATCACCTTTACCGGGTTGACTTTATTAAAGAAGTTGTTATTGTAAACTAACTTTAAAATGTCTTGCCCACTTGAGCTTAACAATCTATCAAAGATTTCCAAAACTTGGACCATAAAAAACAACTTGATTGCCGTTCCCGCCCTGATGTTGTGATATATTTTACTAGTGTCCATTTTCAGCAATTGCAATAATGTAAACATGAGACACGTAATTGTGATGAGATCGTTCTTGAATTTGAGCATGGAATTGGTTGAAAAGTCCAGTAAAACACTTCTTACTTTGTAGCATCTTCGTACATGCATTCCAGAATGAATTAGAAATCGAAGTGGAATAACAATCAACCAATGGATAAAGACAACAAAGAAATAGAACAATCCAAACGTCATGAACGTTTCCAACTTCATCGGAAGTTTCATGAAATTCAAAAGCAAATCAAGTGAAGTTCCATCTCCAAACCCTTCGTCTTCTAAAGATCTTCTCTTGTGATCCTTAGCGTCTAAATTCAATTCTGATACAAGAAAGTCCCATAGTGAAAAAACACCCTGAATCTGCCCCTTTTGAACAGGTTTTTCCACCTGAATATTCACAACTATTTGATCACTATGATTTGCTCTAGATTCAACCCTCTTACTCTTTGGTGACCCATGTTTAGGCTTCCCCATCCGGTATCTAAGATAAAAAGTTAGCGATTTGAAAAAAAGAGTGGATCCATATTTCAGCATTAGCTTTTTTATTCAATGATTCAATTAAAACGATATAGAAGGGGGATCATTGTATTTTCTTTAACATTGATTTTGCTCTACCAGTTGTTGAAATTCAATAAGTTGCCAAAATTTAAAAAAAAACAATTGATCCGGCAACAAAATGGGCCACTAGAGGTGACTGATATCAAATTCGATCCGTCTTTAATCAAATACGTTCCTCATGAAACGATCCTACAAACATACAGGTCGCTGACAATTGAAGCGCCAGAGAAGATTGATTGGTCAAAATATGCATATGTTTTCTATGCAACTTCACCAGAAAGGTTACTTAGCGTATTGGTGAATATTCATCAATTGACTACACTGAGGTCCAATGCCCAATTTGAACTTATTTACACATTTCAACATCCACTAAGTGGATACAATAATAGACAAAAGGCGTGGAATGAGTCTCCCGATACAACATTACCTCAAGACAATAAAATATTGAAGGTGTTAGAAAGCAAGTACCATGTTAATATAAGATATCTTCCTCCATTGACCAATCTTAAGAGTAAACCAGGTCAAAATTGGGGGGAGAGTTTTAGTAAATTTCATTTATGGAAATTCATTGAGTACGAAAGAATCATTTACTTAGATTCTGATGCATTTATCAAGAAACATTTGGATCATTTGTTCTTTTTACCCCCAAGTATTATTTCAACACCAATCGAGTATGATAACTCACCAAATAAACCACGCTATTCAAGTAGATCAATGTCAGACATTCCTCCAACTCCGTTGGAAAATTCGCTCATGCTTAGAGATCTCTATCATAAATATCTCATTGATGAATACAACTTCGATGATGATTTCTACAACAAACTGTACATGGCATTACCAGAGATAAATACCAGCATTGCAATAGGTCAAAACTTTGATCCGAGTTGGAAAATGCGTCTTGGTAGTTATTTGATGGTTTGTAAACCTAATCTTGAAGTTTGGTCATGGGTCCAAAATGCAGTCACAAGATTGGATGCCAATTCTTGGGATATGGAATTGATCAACGAAATTTGGGATCTCGATGGTTTAAGTAGTACGAAAGGTAACTACTATAAATTGGAAAGTGGTGAAATAATTCCCGCTGTTTCAATCATACCTCACAGCCCATATGCAATGCTTTCGGGTGAATTTAGGAAGTCACTTCATGAACATGTTAATTATTTGACGGACCCTATTTATTTTGGCTTATTAGGCGATCCTAAATTTGAAAAGGTTTCCCTACGAGAACTGGAAAGAAAAATAGGAACAAAGGCTAACAACATGGAAGATTCATGGGGATTGTTTGATGAAATTGGTCTTTGGGATTGGGCATGGCGATTGTCACCAATAAAGAAAGATTCATTTGATGATGGTATAGAATTGAAAAAGAGAGAAAGCTCAACGTTGGAAAGTGAAGAAGCATATTTTGCTGGTATGGGGATGCAGAGATATGGTTGGGATCCTGAAGAACGATTCTATGAATTGTATTACATCCATTGGAGTGATTATCCTTTACCAAAGCCATGGATGATACTAGAGCATGATGAAATGAGCAAAGTAGATTGGGTCAAGTTGGATACATGGTCCAAGCGAATGGAACCACATGAAGATTCAAAATTTAAGACAATGGATGATATTATTTTGAGCAGTTATAAAAGATGTAAGAATTCGAGAGGCGGAGATAACGACGAATTTGGTCAAGCAGTTTGTCTTCAAAGTATGGTACATTGGAAAAAGGCATACGTTGAATATTGGAGGATAATGAATCTCATCAAGTTTTAATTCACTACATTGTTCCACTCATTCTTTTCAACACCATTAATGATGTTGGTGATGCAGATTTCAACAGCATCTCTATAAGACTCTTCAGTACAAACAGCAATATGAGGAGTCAAAGAAGTTGAAAAGTCGCCATCATATTCGACCCAGAATGGATCAATTTCAGGCTCATGAAGGAAGACATCCAGACCAACATGGGAAATCTTACCTGATTTACAAGCTTCTTTCAAATCAGCATCATCGATCAAGGTACCTCTGCCAACATTAACAACAATGGCATGGTCATTGAGAACATCAATAACTTCTTTGTTAAAAATGTTATCAGTTGAAGGTCCACCTGGCAATGATAAAATCACCACATCTTTATCTTTACAAGCCTGATGCAAGTCTGCGATTGGCCATAATCTAGTATTCAAAGAATCAATTGGATTACCGTCACTGTCTTCACCTGTTTTATAGTTTTCCACATTTCTAACGACACCTGAAACCTTCATACCGATAACGCTTAGTCTTTTCGCAGTTTCTTTACCAATACCACCATAACCTATAATAATCGCACTCATATTACTTGGTCTTTTTGTAATGTGGGATTTGAGAACATGTCCAAAAGCAAAAGGCCTATCGATTGGATCAAAGGAAGGATCTAATTGTGCCCTGATAAAAGTCGAAGAAGAGCCTGTTTGGTGAATTTGATCCCTAACTAAAGTATTCCAAACAAAGAATTTACGAACTCCAGACAGAACATGCCACATAACACAATCAGCAGCGTCTTTTTGGGCCGATCCAGTAGGAACATGACACAAGTTGATACCTTTAGATCTTAAATATGGCATATCGTAACCCGCATAACCAGCAGATGACAAACCAATGACTTTCAGATTTGGTGGTAATTTGTCAATTAACTCTTTATCGTGGATACCGCGGAATTTCTGGAACCCTGAGTACGATCCATAGATCGCAACTGCTTCATTGTATGGTGATTTCTGAATCTCACTGAAAAATTCTTCTTCTGTGGTCACTCTCAATGGAATCAGTGTATAGTTTTTTGTAATGTACTCATAAGAAGGAATGATATCTGGAATGGGAACAAGTGTAATAATGATTGGCTTTGTCATTTCAGTTGAGTAGAGATGTTAGATAGTGATAAAATATGTAAAATGCCACTCAGTGATGAAAGAAGAGAGGCATTACCGATATAGTGCAAAATTTTCTAGAGATTCAACAGCAACAGTAGTCAAAGCAGCGGAGGTCCAAAAAGTGAGATTATGAGTTTGGGGAATTTTCATAGTAAGATTACAGTGAAGAAGGTGCAATAAAAACTTTATTGGCTTTAAACTTTCTGTGAAAATGGAAAGAGCAATCATGAGCATGTTAAGAATTCGCTCAGCAGGGAGGTACAAACAGTTGATTGAAAAGTGGAAAGTTGGAGCAAAGTTGAAAGAAGCAAATCAAAGTAATTTTTTAGCTGTTTAATAAGGTGAAAATCGACCAAGATATATCATTTTGGCCAAGTGGCATTGCACCTGTCAATACTAATGTGCAGTTCTTCAATGCTACTCCATATGGAGTTGAAAAACCACTGATAGTCATACCATCTAACGTAAAGTAACATATTAAACACAAAGGGAATACACACATTACTACAAATAGCACAATTGCAAGCAACAAGCAACTGGTGTTGAAATTTAATTGTTTATAACTAAAAAAAGAGTCAAATACTAATTGAAGTGATGGGAGTAAATAAAAATAGTGGTAATAATAGTGAATGATTAACATCAAGCAAACAAGACATTAATTAATGAGATTCTAAGAGCATCCATTAAAGAATAGCTTAATGGTGGTGAGCTTCACCAGTACCTAAGTAGTTCAACTTGTAAACAGATCCACATTCCCAACATCTGGCAACCTTATCGGTGGTTGGCTTCAACCACATGACAACGTGGGAACCGGCTGGGGAACCAGTACAACCAACGTATCTGAAGTCGTCGTATGAATCAATAATAATTGGGTCAGCCATTGTACCGGTTCTTGAAGCATCCAAAGGTTCGGTTTCAAACACTTCAATACCTTCTAACTTACCTAACAATTCCAATCTTTCTAAACCAGTAGCTTGTTGAATGTCAGTTGGAACTTCACCAACCTTGGCACCTTCACCAACTAAATCGTATTTAGTCTTGACATCAGATAAAGTCTTGGCTGACTTGAATTCTGGGGTGGTGGATTTAAGAAGGGTGGTGGTAGAGAAAAGTCTAGCTCTAGTAGCCAATCTAATTGATTGTCTTAACATCTTTTAATTAACTGTTAATAAAGAAAGAGTGTGAGGACACTTTTTCAAACTCTTATGGTTTTATTATGTTTTTTTTCTCTCCTCCAGTAATATCACCTTCTTTTTCATGAGGGAATTTGATTGGTTGAGAAGCGGGTCACGTGAAAATCACGTGGCTCACGCGCGGGCTTATTAGGGCACAATTTTTTGCAAACAATTACGTAAGCGTGACTGTTTTTTGCTCAATTAGGAAATTGTGTCCCGAAAAAGGCAAACAGGACGCGCAAAAATTCAAAAGTGAAAAATCTGAAATTTGAAAATTGAAGGTATTGAAACACTCTATTTTGTCAACTTAAAAAGCATATTCAACATGCCAAAGAAGAGAGCTGCTAACGGTAGAAACAAGAACGGTAGAGGTCACGTCAAGCCAGTTAGATGTGTTAACTGTTCCAGATGTGTTCCAAAGGATAAGGCTATTAAGAGAATGACCGTCAGAAACATGGTTGAAGCCGCTGCTGTCAGAGATATTTCTGAAGCTTCCGTTTACGACGAATACCCAATCCCAAAGATGTACAACAAGTTACACTACTGTATCTCATGTGCTATCCACTCTAGAGTTGTTAGAGTCAGATCAAGAACTGACAGAAAGATCAGAACTCCACCTGTCAGACAAAGATTCAATTCTGGTGCTAAGAGAGTTTCTCCAGCTGATGCTGCTAAGAAGGCTTAATTGTTTATCATTCTGTGTATTAAACGAATCATATTAAGTATTTAAAAAAAGTATGTCTATAAGATGTTGTGTTAGTTAGTTAGCTGCATATCCAATGTAAATTATTCGAGTAATCACATTTTGTGAATTACACTTTCTCTATAATATTAACTTTCATCTCTCGCTATTTCGTACTCTTCTCTCATTCTCTTCTGGTTTATTACCCATTTTTTTCAAGGCTGTGCAATTTTTCTCATACTTTCTTCTCGCTTTAATGAAGAAGAAAAAAAATCAACGTCGGGTCAATCAAATTGGCTCTTCTTTTTTAAAATAAAATTGAAGTATGGAGGACCCTAATTGGAAATTCAGTCAATGTTTTGGCGACAAGGGGGACATTGAAAACATAACAGAAGCAGATATCATATCAACAGTTGAGTTTGATCACACTGGGAACTATTTAGCAACAGGTGATAAAGGAGGTCGTGTTGTTTTATTTGAAAGAAACGAAGACAAGAGAAATTGTGAGTACAAATTTTATACAGAGTTTCAATCTCATGATGCCGAGTTTGATTACCTCAAATCGTTAGAAATTGAAGAAAAAATTAATAAGATTAAATGGTTAAAGAGGTTTAATCAATCTAATTTTTTACTTTCCACAAATGATAAAACAATTAAATTATGGAAAGTGTATGAGAAACAAATCAAATTAGTCAGTGAAAATAATTCAAACTCAATCAATTTATCTTCACCAACCATCAATGTTCAATTGAATGAATTTAAAACAAATCCAAATTTAATTAATTTAAATATTAACAAAGATTTAATGGCAAATATTAAGTTACCAAGATTGAGTTATCATGATACAATTACTGCTGCCCAACCAAGAAAAATCTTTGCCAATGCACACGCTTATCATATCAATTCTATATCAGTCAATTCTGATCAAGAAACGTTTATATCGAGTGATGACTTGAGAATCAATTTATGGAATTTGGGTATTGAAGATGAAAGTTTTAATATTGTTGATATAAAGCCAACCAACATGGAAGAATTGACGGAAGTTATAACAAGTTCCGAATTCCACCCATTGGATTGTAATTTATTCATGTATTCAAGTTCAAAAGGTATGATTAAATTGAACGATATGAGAATGAATTCACTTTGTGATAATCACTCAAAAGTGTTTGAAGAGTATAGTGATCCATCAAACCATAATTTCTTTACTGAAATCACATCATCAATATCTGATGTTAAGTTCAGTTCCAATGGGAGATACATTGCATCGAGGGATTACATGACAGTTAAAATTTGGGATATCAACATGGAAACTGAACCAATTAAAACAATTAACATTCATGAACAATTAAGAGAAAGATTGTGTGACACTTATGAAAATGATGCCATTTTTGATAAATTTGAAGTTCAATTTTCTGGTGATAACAAATCTGTTATGACTGGTTCATATAATAATAATTTCATGATTTATCAAGATGTTGTTGGTGAAAACGGTGGTGAAATGGGTAAAGAGATTCAATTACAAGCCGACAAATCTGCTTTTAAGGGTAAGAAGAACCATCAATCAAAGAGAAAGAACTTGAGTATGTTGAACAATAATAAGCTTGATTCTCCTGATGCTATGGACTTCAAGAAATCTATTTTACATTTAAGTTGGCATCCACATGAGAATTCTGTAGCGATTGCTGCTACCAACAACCTTTATATCTTTTCAGCATTCTAAAGGAGGAACCAGGACCCCATCAGGGAGTAATTTTAATGCGTCTATATAGTGAAAATATTTTTAATTAACATAATGAGCCTAGAAAATAAGAAGATGGGAGGTAAAAGTTGGTGCAACGAAGTAAAAATTAGTAGAGCGAAGTGATCAATTTTCAACAGTCCCAGTAAATTTTCTTGGGGTGACGTATTAAACTTTACAACAGTCGAGGTAAATAAGTGGAGCGAATTGAATTTACAGGCAAAATAAAATATTCCTTGATAATTCGGTGAACATCGACCCTACCTTGAGGTAATCCAAAAGCTACAGCCTGAAACTTTAAAAGTGCGCACTAGGGAAACTTTCCACCTCATATTCAGATCATGAGATTAAAAATAAACAATACAAAACTTAACATCTAAACAATCCATTAATTATTTTGGGTTCCTGTTACAGTCGGAGTTCCAGAACAAGGTCTTGTCACCATCCCCCCAGAAGAAGTCGATTCTTCTGATGTTCAAGTAAGGATACTTTGGAACAGGCCATTCATCGTCGGACAGCTTCTTGGTGTGTTCTCTGTGGTGAGCGTGTTCAGATTCAATGAAGTAGGTGTTGACGGCAGTGGCAACAATAGCTGGTAAAGCAATGAAGAAAGAGACCTTCTTCCAAGTGGCAGTAGATGACTTGGCGTGGTGTTCAACAGCTTCAATGTGAGAGGTGAATTTAGCACCCTTGGCAGCGTCAGCAGCGTAAGCAGCCTTATCTAAGTTGGAGATAGTTCTTCTACCAACGGTCTTAGAAACTGTGGTGGCGGTTCTAGCAGTTTGTTTGAACATATTGATGATAAACAAGTGAAGAGAAAAGAGTGAAGAGAGACGCTTGAGAAAACTTGTGATTGTATTTTTTCAAAAGGCGCAAATCTATTGGCCCGCGGATGCTCAGCAAAAACGGCCTTATCGTGGTCATTGGAGAAGGAGCAAATCCAGGGGCTTGAAAGGGTTAAAACGAGAAAGTGATTAGTAATGAGGGGGAACGGATTTATATTGCATAGTTTATCAATTGCGATTTTGAAGCAAGTCTAAAGTTAGTTGTAAGTTATTTTTTGAGGAGCTGGAAATATCTCAGTAGTGTGAAATATGGGTGATTTTAGACACTGACAGCACTGCATATTGCAACTAAACGTTTTGTATGCTGTGCGTTTTGTTTGCAATGCTATATTTCAAGACGATAATTTTATAATGGTTTCTTTACCGTTTTGGATTAAATTAATAGACGGTATATTAAATAGCTAAATAACGCAGCTCTGCCGTAGTTTAATCAGTGGCAGAGCTTTCCATAAGTATAAAATGCTGATAAAAATGCTAGTAATGAATGCAAATAATAGTGAGGATGCACTCATCGGTAAAACGACATGAAGCTAGAGCAAACGCTAACTCCAACGCAGAGCAAGGTCACTCACGCAACAACGGCGTTGAACTCACGACTGGTAATGCACGTCTCTGACAACTGGTTCCCAAGAGTCACCCAACCGTTTCTTGTGTTGTGCTGGCGACCAAACAACTCCAACTTCTTCACGCCATCGCCAACCAGTCTCTCGATGATTCCATACAGTTCATCCGGCTTACGCGACGTTTCTCTGGTACTGGAAATGAGCAACTGCGGGTCCATGCCTCTGTTTAACCATTTTGGATCGCCCTTGACACCTACTAACAAATGTTCTTTTGAATGGTTCAACCAATGACCTGTTCTTCCCGTAGCAATGGTCCGAATCAATTGAGAAGTCTTGATCCACGTTAGCTGGTTGTCCACTGTGTAACCCCATTTTTTAAGAAATTCACGGCCAGTTTCAATGGTGCGTCCAGTGACCCAGAGCAGAAAAATGCCCTCTCGTTGAAGCTTGTCCATTCTCATCGCAGCAAGATCGTCGTCTTTCAGCGACGAGTAGTTCAAATTCATATGGATAGTCCAAGAGGGGTCTGCAAGAACCACTCCAAAGTCCGATCCTAATAGATCCAAATTGAGTTTGGTCACATCACAGTTGATCCATTGAGGACCCTGCTCGTGTTTTGTTGCCAACGCCGTTGGCTCACCCCGTGTGAAATCCCCCCATTTCATGGATTCATGCCGATCTTCATCCAGGTCTACTTGCTCAGCACTAGTTTTAGACTGTTTCAGAGGAAGAAGCTGGCCATAATGAACGTATCTGCAGGATCCCATTTTGTGGCATGTGTCCAAATAGGAGCAGTCACCCAACCGAGGGTCTGTCTGTGACTGCATAATTGGAATGAAGTGCATCTTTGCGTCGACACATCCGGAGATCTGTGACGTGAACGCATTGTGTCGTCTTGCTTTCTCTGGGAGAGAACAGTAGTTTGTGGCTTTGTCAAACTGAACAAGCAAGGTAAGCACCGAGGCATGCAAGGGGTCCTCACAACAATCAAAGAACGATGTCCTAGGAGTGCGTAAACGAGCCCGCTCACGCTGGAGAGCGTGCGAAGCCACAGGCGTCTGAAGAAGATGCTGTAATGCATCGAGAGAGTGTGTTGGACGTAAGGAAGTCAAACCACCCGCAGCAAACTCTGAAACCATTTTTCCCTCCAACATCTCCAACCGTGGCTGCACAGGATACACGTCGTTATCGGGTGCTGTCTCTAAATCTGCAGCGTGCTGAGCATGCTGAGCATCTACAAGCTCTATAAGAAGTTCGAGTCGAGCTTCTTTAGTGCTTGGAACGCGTCTTTTCCAAACTGGCGACTCCTTCACAGACTCTCCCATAAGACCAGATAACGTTTCGTCCTTTTCAGCGGCTACAGCCGCTGAACCCGTTATTTTATCGCTCAGCAACTTTAATGCCAGTCGATTCATGCTCAAGACGCGCCCCTCGCACCGGAAAGGATCCTCATGGTGCAACAAAAGAAAAGATCTAGGCACACACTCAAAAACAGCACCTATTCCGCCCGCTACCACGTTGATTTCGCCCAAATACCGCACAAACTGCAACCAACTCACCTTGTCTTTGCCTCTAGAATAGCTAGAAGCAACAAAACAAAAGTACATTTCCGGTACACTGCCCGCCACAGGCTCTGCCATCAAAATGGCGTCCCATTCAACCAAAAACTTGATGATTTCAACACATTTTCTGTCCATCTTGAAAGCAAAAAGCAACCAGAGTGTGTTATCAAAAAAAATCATACACGTCAAGTGTACCAATCTCTTCTTGGTCCAGATCTAACGCGTATGGAAACGTACGAGGAGCTCATACGACAGGCTACAACGGCGCCTATTGATGGCCAGGCAGTGTGGGACGCGGCGTTGATTGATTATTTTGCTGAGGTGGCGCTGGGGGGGTCGCTAGGGCGCGACACAGGCCATGGAGTGGACTTCCAGCGAGCTACAGCGGCATTAGATGGCTGTGTACGCTTGTACGCCTCACGGGTGGATGCTGCGGCGCGGGAGACGGCTCGGTTGCTTGCTGGGATTGCGTCAAACACGGTGAATGACGCTAAGGAGCCGGCTGAGACGACTTCAGCAGATGGCGCGGCTGTTAAGCAGAAACGACGCAGATACACGCCCAATACAAGTGTGAGTTCGTATGAGAAACTGAAATTGAAGCACAACGAGCGTCCTACGCTCACCGATCCCATTTTTAAGCGGTCATTGACCGAATTCGATGAAGGTGGTGCCAAGAGTTTGTTGAATAATTTGCTCAGCATCGACCCGCACTCAAGAGTGGTGTTCGACACGGTGGATAGAGCAAGCAGAAAGACTTGGTTTTGCGTGGAAATGGACCGCTATGTTCAGATCTTGGCAGACACCGAATATGCCGCGGATTTGGAGCGGTTACTGCCGTTGCTAGGCGAAAGCAAGAGCAAGTCGAAGTTGGACGAAAACAAGAGCAAATCAAAGTCGGTTGCAGATGAGGAAGATAACGAGGACCAAGACTTAGATCAAGAACAGGAACTTTTTGCAGATTCGTCAGATGATGAAATAGAACCTGCTGATAGCGCCATGAAACTTGATCTCGAATATCTCAATTCAGTCTTGGATTTCGACTTCTTGGCTTCTGCGACTGTTTGTCCTTCATTGAATGATCTCAAAGCAATTGCAAATGGAACAGGCAACATTGTAGACGTGATTCAGAGAATAGAAGAAATCCCCCTCGCTTCAATACCGTCTCATATCGTCACTTACCTCGAGGATGACAGACCTGAACATTCCTTGTCACGTGTCCTAAGTGACTTTGGTGGAGACGAGGATTCACAAATAGTGGATTTCGACGATGTAGTTCCTGAAGAGGCAAACGAGAACGAGAATGAGAACGATATTGATAATGTGCTCGACGAGAACGAAATCAGCGACACTGGACCTCAAAGAACAAATTATTCTCTTTTCTTAGACGACAACAATGATGAAGATGGAGTCAACTTGACTCTCACGCGTCTTTTTGACGAATCGAAATCCACAGACCACGAACTAGAAGAAAACGAGATCGATGATGCTTTCAAAGATAAAAACTTCATTTCGCTATTCGATACACACGTCAATGGTGCCATTGGAAATCCTGCACATCTGCGCAGAGCAACCAATTGGAAAATAAGAGATCTTAAGAAACACATCCGCGAACAGCATTTAGCAGCAAACATCAAAAATGAACAAAATACCCGTCAAGAAAATCGTCATGAAGATCATGACGACGTTGAAGATGATGAACCTCATTCGGATATTGACACCACTGCTCATGCACCAGTAATTAAGAAATCTAAAGACTACATTGATTTTGTTGGCGGTCCAAGCAATGCAGCATATGCGGGTTTAGAGCTGGATGATGTGACGGTTCAAGAACAGGAAATGTTTACTAAACATGAGGCTATAAGAAGAACAATCATCCCCACTTTGAAAAATGATCCAAATAGGTTCATACTCTGTGATGACTTTTCATTCACTGCAAAGAAATTAGCGTACTTATCACTCAAACCAAGACAAATTGTCAATAATATTCTCACTAGGGGGATGCAAACATTTGACGCAGCCTTTTTGAACCACAAAGACCAAGATTCTCAAATTAGGCCAGTAACACCAGCATTCTTTGCCAGCCAGTACAGAGATCGTGAAAAGATGTTAGAATCCAAAAACATTCTGGGTGATTTAAGCAATGGTGGCCCAAATGAAGTTGTAGATGAAGAACCAGATTTCGATGTTTGGGATTTCGAGACTCCTACTCAACAACCTGTTTCTCAATGGTCCCAAAGGGCAAATAATCAAATTACTTTCTCAAAGAAATCTAAAAAGGTGGACATCAAGTTATTAAAAACAAACATTTGGCACACTATTGAAGACCAGGTTGTAAGTATAAAAAAGAGACCCCATGAAGAATCACCAAAAAAGGCAAAATCAGATTCAGATTCAGATTCTTCTTCTGTGTCTTCATCTGATGACGATTTGGATCCAAATGAGTATCTTGATAAACATGCCAATGTTGAACTCAAATTTACTGATGTTGTGAGGGGGGCCATGGATAAATATTCTGGTGAAACAAAGGTCGAGCTATCCACTTCTTATTGTTTCATTTCTTTATTACATTTAGCCAATGAACAAGGGATGATATTGAAAAGTAATGAATTAAATGATGACATTATCATCAAAAAATAGAGAATTTTACGCATGAATGTATATTAAACCGTTTTGTATTATAAATAACAACTATACTAAGTATCAAGTGCGTTAACAAAGGATATTCTGTCATGTTTTAAATCAAAGTATACATTAAATAATTACCATTCTTGTGCCTTGTTACCGTATGGAGACTTCTTAGAACCTCTAACTGGGATGAACTTGGAACATCCCATTTCAATGAATGAGAATTGAGATTTTCTGTTCTTTTCATATTCGTCAATGTACTTTTCCTTACAAAGGGTGAGGCCAATATCATCCAAACCATTGAGTAAACAGTGCTTTCTGAATGGTTCAACATCGAAGTTGTCAACAAGAACTTCAGAATCTGGACCAAGAATCTTTTGGTTAACCAAATCAATAGTGATCTCCTTACCAGCAGAAGCCAATGGGTAAATCTTTGATTCAATAATTTCCTGATCAACTCTAATTGGTAATAAACCATTCTTGAATGAGTTGTTGTAGAAAATGTCACCAAATGAAGGAGCGATAATTGAACGGATACCAAAATCCTTCAAAGCCCATGGAGCATGTTCTCTAGAGGAACCACAACCAAAGTTTGGACCAGTACAACATATGATTTGTGACTTGTTGAATGGAGCAACGTTCAAGACGAAACCTGTAGCAACATCTTCACCATTTGGACCCTTGGTGAATCTGGCTTCATAGAAAAGACCCTTACTTAAACCAGTTCTCTTAATGGTCTTCAAGAATTGTTTTGGAATAATGGCATCGGTATCAATGTTAGCCTTAGCCATTGGTGCAGCAATGGAAGTTAAAGTTGTGAATTTTTCCATACCAATGGTACCTTCAACGGTCTTAGTTGGTGGTGGGATGTCGTTAATTTGATCATTTTCCAATTCTTCTTGTGATTCACCTTCTTGAGCTAATGGTGCCTTTTCGTGTTGAGCAACAGCCTTTTGGAGTTCCTTGTCTTCATCTGAATCCAATTCAATAACTGGTTGATCAGAGTTAACATTAATTTTGAAGGTTCTAATATCAACGAAATGACCTTCAATACCAGCAGCAGCAGCCATGGCTGGTGACATCAAATGAGTTCTGGAAAGAGCACCTTGTCTACCTCTGAAGTTTCTGTTAGAAGTGGAGGCGCATCTTTCATGAGGATCTAAAATATCTGTGTTCATACCAAGACACATGGAACAACCAGCTTCTCTCCATTCAAAGCCAGCAGCTTCAAAGATCTTGTCTAAACCTTCCTTTTCAGCTTGTTTCTTAATCAACCCTGAACCTGGAACAACAATAGCTAATTTAACATTGTCAGCCTTCTTGTGACCTCTGACAACTCTAGCAGCTTCTCTTAAATCTTCAATACGAGAATTAGTACAAGAACCAATGAAAACTTTGTCAATGGTCAATTCTTGTAATGGGGTATTTGGAACAAGATCCATGTAATCAAGAGCAGCTTCAATACCACTTTTAACAATTGGATCTTCGAAATCCTTTGGATCTGGAACCTTGCCAGTGATTGGTAAAGCATCTTGAGGAGAGTTACCCCAAGTAATAGTCGGGACAATATCAGAAGCCTTGATAACAAGCTCCTTATCGAATTTAGCACCTGCATCAGAGTAGAGGGTCTTCCAATATTTCAGAGCCTTATCCCATTCAGCACCGGAAGGAGCCAATGGTCTACCCTTAATGTATTCAAAAGTAACTTCATCAGGTGCAATCATACCAGCTCTAGCACCTGCTTCAATTGCCATGTTACAAATGGACATTCTAGCTTCCATTGATAATTGCTTGATGGCATCACCAGCAAATTCAATAACCGTACCAGTACCACCTGCAGTACCGATAACACCAATAACGTGTAAAACTAAATCCTTGGAAGTGATACCTTCGGACAATTCGCCATCAATTTTGATCAACATGTTCTTAGACTTGGCTTGAATAAGACATTGAGTAGCCAAGACATGTTCAACTTCAGAAGTACCGATACCAAAGGCCAAAGCACCAAAGGCACCATGAGTTGAAGTGTGAGAATCACCACAAACAACAGTTGTACCTGGTAAAGTGAAACCTTGTTCTGGACCAACAACATGAACAATACCTTGTCTGTCATCATCCATACCAAAATAGGCCAAGTTGAAATCCTTAACATTTTGTTCTAAAGTTTCAACTTGAATTCTTGAGTCTTCTTCTTCAATGAAGGTAGAGATGTTTTTAAAATTGGCTCTGGAAGTAGTTGGAATGTTGTGATCAACTGTTGAAAGTGTACAATCTGGTCTTCTAACACTTCTACCGGCGTTCTTTAAACCCTCAAAAGCTTGAGGTGATGTGACTTCATGGACTAAATGTCTATCAATGTAAATGAGGGCAGATCCATTTTCGTCCGAGTGGACAACATGGTCTTGGAATACTTTATCGTAAAGAGTTGACATTTTTGTATGAAGAAAGTGTATCACTGATTTCATCAAATGATTTTACAGTGAATGGTAATGATTTATATTTGAAAAAATAAAAATCCCAACGGGCCGGTATCGGGCCGTTAAAATTGTGTCATATTCATAGTTTTGCTGAATATTCAAACATTGCAAGCAGATGCAGTGGTTACAAGTATATTGATGTAAAGCTGTTAAAATTTGCCTTTTATACTTGCAGATTTCAAATTAGAATATCAATTTCAATATACATCCCGGTGGCTATTTCAAAATTAATCTGCTGAGCATATTGTTGCTCATTGAGTCCGATTCTTATCTTAAGCTGTTCACTATGGTTCATATTATATAAAAAGGGGGCTAACTACGACGAGAGTTTAAATAAGCCAAGAAAGCAAGGCCGGCAATTGAGACATGTTCAATGGTTCTCAAAATCCAGGCCTGTCTTTTTTCTCTTTTGATGCATTGAGAATAAGGAATATCTGCTCTGAATGAAACCATGGTGTACATTGGGACCCAATAATCTGGAATCAACTTACCAAGGAATGTATCAATGGTTTTTCTGAAAAGATACACATAGGAGTTGACCTTTGTTGACATTTCATGGTAATTATCTAAGGCCAATTTTAAAATGGCCTTTAGATCTTCTGATCTCAAATCACTGTATGATTGGAAAGCTTGGGCACGAGTTTCATGATCATCTAAGCATTGCAAAAAGATTCTAATATCCTCAAATCCACAGTTCATGCCTTGGCCATAGAATGGGACCATGGAATGTGCGGCGTCACCGATGATGATACATTTATCATCGTAGTGGTATTTTGAACACGTGACTTGCATGAGTGCATTGCGAGGGTTCTGCTCAAACACCTTGACAATGTTGGCCATTCCTATCAATGTGACGGCATCCGGGAAGTTTCTATTGAAGAAAGGTTCAATGGTTTCCTTTGTGTTCAGAGACTCTGCTAAGTCCCATGGACCAAAAAAGGTGGATGTGAAAGAGCCATCATCATTGGCCAAGGCAATGAGCATGAACTCCTTTCTTGGCCAAATGTGCAAATGGTTAGGATCCAACAGAAACGTCTTATCAGGACCCGGTGGAATGTACAATTCCAAATAACATTTGTCAATGTATTGTTGAGAGTAATCCATTCTGATGTATCTTTGTAACTGGTTTCTAACGTTGGAGTAGCAGCCGTCGGCACCAATGACAAAGTCGAATTCCAAATTTTGTGTCATTTCATTATGAACAAGGAACTCAAGTCTGCATTCTCTAGCGTCCTTTTTCGATTTTTTTAGCTCCATCTTGGTCAACTTATAGTTGAATCTGATGGTGATTTTGTTTTCGGACTGATTTCTGTTGAATCTATCAATTTCCATCAACATATCTTCATTGAGTTTAGCTCTATCAATGGAATTGATGCATTCACCAAAAAGACCGTACAATTGGGATTCTTGATTACCCAGACGATCGTGAATCATTCTACCCTTCATAGGAATAACGTCCTTCAATAATCTAGCTGCCATGTCTTTGTCCACGTATTTCAAGGCCGTGATACCTCTAGCAGAGACTGCTAAATTGATGGACTTTAGCTGCTTATTATTCACTGTTCTAGGGTCCGCTCTAGCGTCGAAAAGAGTGACTTCGTAGCCTCTTCTGGCCATTCCAATTGCGGCCAAAACACCTACAAGCCCTGCACCCACAATAGCTACTGATTCTGGCATTTATCACGTTCAATAAGAAAAATGGCCTGTAAAGCTCTAGATAAAAAAAAATCAAGGTTTCGATCATGTGATTGTATAACAATGGAACAATTCACAGTTATTATTTAAGCGTGTAAAATGTCAACTACGGTTCTAAGAAAATCGGGCTAACTTAGACACCAAAAATTGGGATAAAGTCTAGTTTTTCAGCTAAGAAAAATGTGTTTTCATTGGCCAGAGAGAAAAGGTTGAATGTGAACGAGTGGTTGAAATGAAACTGTGGAAAAGAAAGTTGAAAGCCACCAATTGCAACTGGAGGTCTCTAAATGATATGGGCCCAAATTGACACATTACTCAGACTTCACATTTGGTTTTGCATCTACGTTTTACTGAACCGCTAAGCGGATTAAAGATAATCCGTGCTGAGCGAATTTCAAAGCCTCAATAAGTGCAATAGTTATGGCAAGTAATTGAGAATACGTAAACTATGGCAAAATGCACAAGCTGTGACAAGAGGTTGAAAATACCCAGCACACACAGTCAGCAATCAATGGTTAGGATATGATTTGTTTTTTTATTAATAAAGGTAGTATAGAAACTGAAATAGGAACCGGTGGCAGTTTCTATGCGTTTCTCAGCACGTCTCTCAAGAAACCACCAAGCTTCTCGGCACCCTGTTCCAATGCACCTTTAAGTGCGTCGATGTCATCACCCATGTACTTGTTGGCAAATTCCATCACCTGGTCCTCAATGTTGTCACCCTGGTAGCCTGCGGAGCCGGCACCCTTCCATTCGGCTTGTTCACCCTCGCCGTAGTAGTCAGAGCTGGAGATGGACTGGGAGTGTGCAAAGGACTTGAGCTTTGTCTTTGCCTCTTGGGCCTTCTGCTCGTCGTAAGCACCGGTGCCGTAGAATTGATCTGAGGAAATACCCTTCTGAGACCCAAACCGCTTGGCAACATCCCCCGTGTAAGACACGTCCTTGTACTTTTTCTGAGCTGTTTGAGGCTGGGAAGAAGCTGTGGAGGCTGTCATCCCAAATCCAAGTTTAGCGAACTGCTGAACTGGGACTTCCTCTTTTGACGGAGTGGAAACTGGGGCTGAATTCTCCATTGCCTTTGCTCTCTCTTCTCTTGAGCTGAAGAGGGATGCAGGGGTGTTTTGAGCAACTGGCTGGGCCTGTGTAGCCGAATGATCAAAGCTTTCGTTTGGATTGTAACCCAACTCTGAAGCTTCCTTCTCCTCCGTTTCTGCATCTTTAACGAACTGGTCGAAGTCGAAATCGTCCGCTGACACCTTCTTCGCTTGCAGCTTTGCTTTGGAACGTGCTGCTGCACCTGAGGAGCCTCCACCCAAGATGTTCTTCTTGTTCAACGTGGTGGAAGAAGCGGAACCTGTAGAAGCCTTAGTGAGAATCTTTCTCACTGGCTTGATAGGCTTTGCGGCGTTTGCAGTTGGTGTGTTTGATCTCGAAGCTAATGGTGAAACATTCGTCGAAGGCTTATCCCACTTGGCAAAGAAATCATCATTACCAGAAGACAAAGAGCATCCGTCACTGGATTCGTCGTCAACGTTCATTGACGCGTCGTCCCATTCAAGAACGTCTTCGTGTCGCTTCAAATCGTTCTCCGCCCGCTTGTCGAGCTTTTCCTTGTAGTTTTCAGCCACCTTAGACCCATACTTGTCCAGCATCTGCTGGGAAAGCAATTGGGACCCTCCATTCTTCATGAAATACTCTTTCAGTGCGTCATTTCCACCGCATTTCATGTGGCGCAATTGCACCTGTGTCCACTTGGTGTCCAGAGTCGACGACTTCACAAACGAAATGTGCACACCCATGTTACGGTGGTGGGCCGAACATTGGAGACACACAAAGATCCCAAATGGGATCGACGTCCACGTTGGGTTTCTAGCCCCACAATCAAAACAACCCCCGTTAGCTGGTGTTTTCTGTAGTTTCTTGAACACTTTTTGCACAATATCAGTCCGCACAAACTCGTCTTCCATTCTTTGCTAAAGATGAACACACATTCATGTAGGTGTTTTTTTCTCAACTACTATGATCTAGCTCTTTATATTTGATTGAGTGTAAAATGGCCCCTAGCGCGGGAACTGGGGCTCGCAACGAAGTTTCAGCACAGAGACCAATGGCTAATATGCAGATATCGCTTAATGGGGGGTTTTTAGACACAAAAGACGCGTCTAAAATGGCCTTAATAGACTCCAGAGACTTTGAAACGCTCATAAACACGGCTACAAATCAGCTCACAGACAATGAGCTTTGGTCTACACAAGTGATCGATTACTTTGACCTGCCACAACTCACGGATGCGGGAAAATCCGTGAATTTCCAGGTAGCAGCCTCTGCGCTTAAGGCGTGTACCCATGTCTTTTCCAAGAAAATCGACTCTACGGTGTCCAGTACAACGCTTTTAGCGGGGGGGTTGGTTTCAAGTGGTGGAACACGGGGTAAGAAAGGTGGTGATGATGAAAGTGGCGACGATGGCGATGATCCAGAGTTCAAAATCGCTAAGAATAAGAGCAAAAAGAGACACATTGAAAGAGACCCTGAAAAGGTTGCCATTGTGCCGTTGAGTCGGTTCCGAATGAGCGAAAAGGACTCTCCGTTTGAGATGCGCGATCCCATCTTCATGAAGTTCATTGCCGCCTTTGACGAAGGCGGTGCAAAGGCCCTGTTGACCAACAGCTTAAGAATCGACTCTCAATGCAGCGTGTGCATTGACGACGTCACAATGAGACTTGAGGCTAAGCAACCGGTGGTTCTAATGGATCGCAACGACAATGCCGATCTTGAAGAGGATAGTGAGGTCGAAGAAGATGGATCAACCGCTAACACCAGTTTTGCTGATCTGGAGGACTCAAATGGTTTGATCTCTCTAGCAAGTTTGAATTCATGGATTGACGCTGGTAAATTAGCAGCGTTCGATCAAGCAGAGCTTTGTGGCGAGATCACTGAAATCAAAAAGACAATCGCTAACGATAAGCTAGATGACGAGTTCATCAAATCTGCGTTGGAAAAACAGGAACTCACTCAAAGTAGTTTTCAGGCTCCAGACCTTATGGACTACGATATAGCCGATTTCCAAGATAACAATGGCCTGGATGACCCATTTGATGATGTGCCCGAGTTTGACCTATCTGCGGGTCACCAATCTTCGCGTATCATTGAGCCAACAAGAAACGAAACTTTGGGTCTGGGTGAGTCGCAAATGATACTAGATGATGATGAGGATCTTCAAAAGGAAAATGAGAAACAACAAGAACAAGCTATGCGATATCTCGACGATAACTTCACAAAAAGGATGAAGAGACCTACATGGCGTAACTCCAACTGGAAAATCAAAGATTTGGCATCTAGAATAAAGTCTGAGAACCCTGAAGTTGCGAACACCACCACTACCAAAAACGACGTTGGTACTGGTGACGACGAGATTGATGATGAAAAGGTTGAGATTGCTCCCATCAAGAATAAGAAAAAATCGGCTAATGAAGCTCTCATCGATTTCCAAAATGCTGAGTTGATAGATATCGAAGATGAATTCAAACATGGAATCTTTGTTCTTGGTAATAAATTGGATAGGGTCCTTGGAAAAAACAACACTCTCTTGGGAGACGAAAGTACTTGGTCTTCAGAGAGACTAGTTAGGTCATTTTTGAAACCTAGGAGAAAGTTCAGAACAATGTTCACTCACAGAAAGAAGGCTGTTTCTGCAGAAGTTGATGAACAGTTCTGGGCTAAACAGTATAACGACCATAATACAACTAGACAAGCAATTGATGATGATGCTGCTGACTTTGTCTGTGAAGCAATGAATGATTCACATGCTGAAGTTCACAACGATATGTTAGCTGCTGCTTCTGAAGACCTTGACGACGGTCTTGGTGCAGGTGGATACGACTGGGATGCGCCTGTTGATGACATGGGCGATTTACCACCTTCTTCATCATTCATCGAAGCAGAATCATCTGCCAACTCATCACAGGCTGATTTGGCTCTTACACAAACCGAGAGAAACGCTAGAAGAACCATCCAGTTTGCCAAGAGATCCAAGAGAGTTGATGTTAAACTTTTGAAGAAAAACCTTTCAGACGTTATTCATGATGTTTACTTAAA
This sequence comes from Saturnispora bothae, assembly GCA_030462855.1. Taxonomy (NCBI): domain Eukaryota; kingdom Fungi; phylum Ascomycota; class Pichiomycetes; order Pichiales; family Pichiaceae; genus Saturnispora; species Saturnispora bothae. Next base: position 12,821 of record JAKVQQ010000013.1, on the reverse strand, counting down.
CGATGAATTTGAAAATGAAGCACTTGATAAGATACGCGAGGAGGAGAATGAATATGTCAAAAAGAGAAAGACTAAAGTCGACATTAAACTATCTGAAATCGTTAAAGATACTGCTAAAAAATACAGCGGTTATCAAAGATCAGAGTTGTCAACTAGTTTCTATTTTATCTGCATGCTCCATTTGGCGAATGAACAAGGATTTCAAATTGAGAGCACTGAAAACGATGATGATGTAATCATCACAGGTGAAAAGGTCATCATTGATGATGATTAATTGTGTGTATATCATATCAGCTCTATTAGATACCACATATAGATTTTTTAAAATAGTTCTTGCATTCGTTTCATTCATTACAGACATTTAAATTACTTCTATAAAACATTAACCCTTATTTCAAGTCTCGATACCGTCCTCACTTTCTTCTTCATCCTCCAATGTAACATTAGTCAATAACTTTCCACTAGAATAATATTTCTGTCTAACTTCTTCAGTAAAAGATTTCACAAAATCAAATGACAAAATAGCCAATCTGAAAACTGAAATGAAGACCCAAAGAATTTCAAACATCTTACCTTCCCAACCAATTGGATCATTGAGAACAAAGAATCTTAAAACATAAGTGTATATTGGGGGGTTGGAGTCACCAACATATTGGGCAAAGTCAACTACAAGATCACCAGTAGTTTCACCAGGTCCATAAGCAAAATAACAAATTGTAATCAGTCTCAAAACAACAAAAAGCAATGCGGAATACATGTAAAATGAGTAATATTCTGGTTTTGAAGCGGCATTAGAAACAGCATGAGTCAGCGGAACCATGTATAGATACATTGCAAAAACTTGACTTGAAGAAATCGATTCTCTTTCAAACATAACCTTTTGATCACCTAGACCCACTAATGAAACCACCACAATGAGCAAAGTGGCTCTCTTAACAACAAATTGAACATGTTCATTGTCTCTGATTGTATTGAACAACTCTTTGAGTTGTCTAACTGTTTCTGAAACTCCTCCTCCATTATGGAAAAGAGGCAAAATGACCTTGGCATAGCTAATAGCCAAAACTGTGATGAAGAGTGAATATGGATCAATTTGGTAAAACTTATTTGGGAAACCACCATTGTTACCAAAAATTAAGGAAGCTGTCAATTTTAAAACACAATTGGAGGTATAGATACCAAAAGTGAATAACATTGAAGCAAAATGTAGAATTGCAAAGAAAAGTGCAATTTTTTGTCTAAACATTGGAGGTCTGTAAACCAAAATATAAGTAGTGGCTTCCATTGGTTCTTCGTCATCATATGGATTGTAAATATGGTCATCATCTGGGATTGAAGGTAATGGAGACAACAATTGGTCATTTTTGGAAACTGGATAGAACAACTTTTGAACAAACTTTCTTGAGACTAAATCATTATCAGGTGCTCTGACAAAGTTACCGTCTGGAATGAAAACACATGAGATTTCAGGGTTTTCCTTAAAGTAACTCTTGACTTTTTCCTCTTGAATAGGGTGTTCAAAATCCGGTTTACTATTGCCCATGAGTCTATGAAAAATGGATCTGTAAACAACTCTACCACGTTCTTCAACAACGTCCTTGTTTAATAAAAATGAGGAAAGCCTTGATTTGGAACATGCAATGTCAAATGCTTTCTTCCAGAAAGAAATAAAGAAAGTTTTCATTTCTTTACTGATGAGGAACAGAGACAGATAAATGACTGTTTCATAAGAGTAAGCATGATGAGCAGGTAAGATTTCCAATGGGGAAAACAATCTGATTGCCCAAATAGGTAAGATGATTTCAACAAAAATGTAGAAAGTGTAAACACCAGCAGAGAGCAAAATTCTTGAAATTTTTAACCAGAAAGGTCTCATGAGTGCATCATGGATCAATCTGATATTAGGATCATCTGAAGGTCTGATGAAGAACAAAACACCTGGTCTGAAGATTTCCTTTCTAATGATGCCAACAAATGATGCAAAGAAGTACATGAAAAATGTACCGGTGAACCAGATTGGAATTCTACCTAAATAGTTGGTAAGAAAGAGATGACTTGGAGGGGCAGTTTTGTAAAGTGAATCACTTGAGAATGCAACCAGGGAAAATTGAATAAGATAGCCGGCATAGAAAGGAAAAACAAGCCATTCAATGGCCATCAATATCAACACTTTGATAACATGAGTGATTTGAAGTAGGAGGATGTATAAGCTTCTATTTGTTTTAAGAGGTCTTGTTTCAGAGGCGGATTTTTCGATGAACTTCATGGTAGAGATGATAAACGTTCCAATGGCAAAATAGCCAAAGAGAAGCATAACCAGCTTGGAGAAAAATGTGTTTTGAGGATTCCAATTGGCAGTAGCAAGATAGGCTTCAATCAGAGGGTTGTAGATGTTGGCAACAAGGTAATCGATGGACAAGTTAGCTGCTTTGTTGGACAAATAGAAGTTGTGGAGCAGTTCTCCGATGTGCCATTTGTTGTGCAAATTTGTTATAATCAGACTAGTGTTTGAAGCTGGCAAGATAAAGGAGATCAAATTTGAAAGGGCCAAAGAGGAACGATGGAAAAAGTTGATAAAGACCAAGCCGATGACGCAGGGGATCATTTTGAAGGTACTGATCAATGCGCAGGAGACCAAGTTGGCCAGGATGGTGACTTGTAAAATGAATGGAATATTCTTAGGGCCTGTCCAGAAGTCCTGGGCCTCGTCCTCTTCATTGGCCAGTTGAGCAGCCAGTGCGGCGTCTCCCTGTTGTTGGTCCTGGACATTGGCTGCGGCTTGTGGAGCTGCTGCTGCAGCGGCAGCACGCATGCCGTCGACATTACGTAGACCGCCTATTTGGTTGATTCTAGCAATCAGACGCAACTGTCTTTGTTCTCTTTCACGGGCCAGTCTTCTAAGGTCGGCCTCATTTCGCAGACGTCTTTCCTCAAAGTCCCTAGCGCGTAGCTCTCTTTGTTCTTGTCTGATGCTGGCATCTTCAATCGGCTCGTCACGTGACCCGACTTCTCCCAGTAGATCTTCAAATTCCATCTGGGCCTGCTCATGTTCCAGATGTTCTCTTTCTCGCTGGAGTCTTTCTTCTTCTGCCGCCTCACGGTTGTTAATTTCGTTTTCCATGTTGAACATTCTCATCAAGTCGTTTGCGTTCTCTGCCATTGGGAATGGGGCACCTTGAGCCGCCATTCTTCGATTGGGCTTTTCGATCCCGATTTTCTTCTTGATGATCTTCTTGAAGCCCTCATCCGAGACAATGGAGCTTTGGATGAGAAGCATGGACCCCACAATGACGACGTAGGTGACTCCGAGGATGAATCCGTTGGAAATGGACTTTTCGTAGATCGCCTTAGCGTTTTCGAAATAATCTTCACCAGGTGTGTAGGAGCCATAGAGAACCGATCTAATCACTCCGGAGCTGGGCAACGGGATTCCCATCTGCCAGTCCGTGATGATATCAACCGCGTTGAGAAAAAGGGGGATCTCTATGGAAAACGAGAACGCCATTAAGATGTACTTCACAAGAATGTACTGACCAGAGATGAACTTTTCAGCAATCTGACGCATAATGAGGTTTACCGGGGGCACTTTAGGCGCATCCTCGGTGAATAGATCGAGAAACTTGTATTCCTGGTGGCAAATATCGCATGTAGACTTGTTGGAGTGTGCGAGCCAATCTTGGAGACAGTCTTGATGGATGTACTTGATTGATCCACGGCACTTACAAGGGTGAAATAACGGCAACTCTGGTGTGGCTTCACATCTGCAAATACGGCACGTGGCCACTTCGGTGTTTTTGGCACCAGATCCCAAAGCTGACGTCGGATCCTCCATACTGGGCCTCAGTTTTAATAAAGAACAAGACAACTGGCCCCAATCACTGCGAGTTCGAGGCAGGATTTTTTTTTTCACACTGGGCTCTCAATGTAGGGGGGGAGCATTAGTTTATATCACTAGGTGATGGAAAAAAAAGCTAGTATGAGTGGTTCAGAAACAACAAAAATGGAGCAGGGGCTTGAGGGGGCGACAAAGAGAGCGGGAGAAGAAGTGGGGGCTACAATTGTGAAAAAACAGCGTATGGAGGAGGGAGTTCAATCATCAGCAAGCTCGATCCGTGGCACGCCCGAAGTGGAGGACATTATTGCGAGTGCAGAGCAGCGCAGACAACAGGAGGCGGTGTGTGCAAAGCTGCGGACGCGTCACATGGCCCGTTTGAAGATGAAGGACGTGGTTGCAGCACAGCGGTTCTTAGACGAACGCCATGACGAGCTACGGGAGGTGCGATTGTCGAATAAGCTGCTACGTAAGAAAGCACGGGAGGACAGTGAAGTGGGACTTGAGAGTGACGAGGGGTCGGACGACGATGGCGAGGCATTTGAAGACCTCCTAGAGCTTTTTGGGGTTGATCCAGACCAGGTTTCACTCGACGTGGGTACGAATGAACGTCGGCGACTGTTGATGGATGCAATGGACGAGGACCAGCAAGCACGGTACGAAACCTTCCGTCGTGCGAACCTCAACATCGGAGGAATCCGTAAGCTTGTGAACGGCGCGACAGGCATCAACATCCCCAACGACTTTGCGAAGATCGTTGCCGGTGTGGGTAAAGTGTTTGTAGGAGAGATTGTTGAGCGGGCCAAGGCCATCCAGCGTCGTGACGCAGAAACCAAAGTGACGCTTCAGCTGCAATACCTCGAAGCACTACAACGCTACGAAATGGCCGTAGCTCAAGGTGATGTGACGGCCGACGTTCCAGAGGTTCCCAGCTTTTACGAAGCACTCACAGACTCGGTGAGTCCCTACGATAGTGACTTTTTCCACGTGGTGGTCCCACTTGGAACAGACCAACAGCTTACGCCGGACGAGATCCGTCGTGCGTTCTTCGAATACTCTGCTGAGCGAATGAGCGTATCGAGCCGATTCCATAGCGAAGGTGGGACGTTGTTCCGGTAGAGGAAGGCGGGCGTTGTTACGTGAGTTGAGGTGTGGGAAAGCGCGTTTACGTAAAGTGTTGCGTAGCTGTTGGAGAAAGTGATTGCGTAAGCTCGTATAGAATTGGGATGAGGTTAGCATTTTGGCTGAAGTTGAAGTAAGCGTTGAAGTAAGCGTTGAAGCGCTGGCTGGAGTTGAAGTTGGAGTTGGAGTTGGAGTAGGCGCTGAAGCGTCCGCTGTAGCTTCTCATTCAAGCTGGGATTGGGATGTTGAGTTTACAATGTCTTTCATGTTACGTATATTTATCACTTCCATAAACCCACTCGTCCTATCTCTTATCGACATCGCAGAAAATTCCAGTAATGGCCAATGTCTCAATTAATAAACTCAAACCGGCAGCAACGATAATTAAAGCGGTCAAACCGTTGAGACAAAAAAAGAACTAATCCATCAAACTAATCTAACAAGCCTTAGTTCGCTGAGCCATTTCAGTTTAAAAAGGTGATTACGTAAGCACATAACCCTCTCCCCCATCTCTATTACGTAAGCTATTTTTTCGAGAATTTTCCAGGCCACACATGGAAAAAAGTCCGAGCCTTCCGAGAAGGTTCTGGAAATACAAGCTAAATGGATATAAAAGCAGGGATGGTCTCCACTTTGTAGCCTGATCCTTTATTTGTCTCTTCTCTATATATTATAATATAATAAAAAATGTCCAAAGCTATTGGTATTGATTTAGGGACTACATACTCATGTGTGGCGCACTTTGCAAATGATAGAGTCGAGATTATTGCAAACGATCAAGGTAACAGAACTACCCCATCGTTTGTGGCATTCACAGACACTGAGAGATTGATTGGTGAGGCAGCTAAGAACCAAGCAGCCATGAACCCAGCTAACACGGTCTTTGACGCTAAGAGACTGATTGGTAGAAAGTTCAATGACGAGGAAGTTCAAACAGATATGAAGCACTTCCCATTCAAGATCGTGAACGAAGGTGATAAACCTAAGATTCAAGTGGAGTTCAAGGGTGAAACCAAGGTGTTCACTCCAGAAGAAATCTCCTCAATGGTGTTGACCAAGATGAGAGAAACCGCGGAGGGTTTCCTTGGAACCACAGTGAAAGATGCAGTCGTGACCGTTCCAGCATACTTCAATGACTCGCAGAGACAAGCTACCAAGGATGCAGGTTTGATTGCAGGTTTGAACGTTTTGAGAATCATTAACGAACCTACTGCCGCAGCTATCGCATACGGTCTTGATAAGAAGGACTCAGGCAAGGGTGAACACAACATTTTGATCTTCGATTTGGGTGGTGGTACTTTCGATGTCTCCTTGTTGTCCATTGACGAAGGTATTTTCGAAGTCAAGGCCACCGCTGGTGATACCCACTTGGGTGGTGAAGATTTCGACAATAGACTGGTGAACCACTTTGCAGAAGAATTCAAGAGAAAGTACAAGAAGGATTTGACCTCAAACCAAAGAGCTTTGAGAAGATTGAGAACTGCATGTGAAAGAGCAAAGAGAACGTTGTCCTCCTCGGCTCAAACCTCTGTGGAAATCGACTCCTTGTTCGAAGGTATCGACTTCTACACTTCCATCACCAGAGCCAGATTTGAAGAATTGTGTGCTGATTTGTTCAGAGCTACCATGGACCCAGTTGAAAAGGTCTTGAAGGACTCCAAGTTGGACAAGTCCTCCATTGAAGAAATCGTTCTTGTCGGTGGTTCCACTAGAATCCCAAAGGTGCAAAAGTTGGTGTCAGACTTCTTCAACGGTAAGGAGCCAAACAAGTCCATTAACCCTGATGAAGCCGTTGCCTACGGTGCTGCAGTTCAAGCTGCCATCTTGACCGGTGATACCTCTTCAAAGACACAAGATTTGTTGTTATTGGATGTCACCCCATTGTCTCTTGGTATTGAAACCGCTGGTGGTATCATGACCAAGTTGATTCCAAGAAACTCCACCATCCCATGTAAGAAGTCGGAAACCTTCTCTACCTATGCTGATAATCAACCAGGTGTCCTCATTCAAGTCTTTGAAGGTGAAAGAGCAAAGACTAAGGACAACAACTTGTTAGGTAAGTTTGAATTATCCGGTATTCCTCCTGCTCCAAGAGGTGTTCCTCAAGTTGAAGTTACCTTTGATATTGATGCAAATGGTATTTTGAACGTTTCAGCCTTAGAAAAGGGTACTGGTAAGACTCAAAAGATTACCATCACCAACGACAAGGGTAGATTGTCTCAAGAAGACATTGACAGAATGGTTTCTGAAGCTGAAAAGTTCAAGGATGAAGATGAAAAGGAAGCCGCCAGAGTTGGTGCTAAGAACCAATTGGAATCTTATGCTTACTCCTTAAAGTCTACTGCAAATGAAGCCCAATTTGCTGAAAAGGTTGGTGCTGAAGATAAGGACAAGTTACTTGCTAAGATCGATGAAGTCATCAACTGGTTAGATTCTAACCAAACTGCCACCACCGAAGAGTTTGAAGACAGAAAGAAGGAATTGGAACAAGAAGCCAACCCAATCTTGCAAAAGTTGTATGCTGCTGGTGGTGAAGTTCCTGGTGCTGCTGGTGGTGCTCCTCCAACTGGCGCTGCTCCAGAAGGTCCTTCTGTTGAAGAAGTCGATTAAATGTGTTGTAGATGATAATGAGTGTTTATATCCAGGTTTTTTATATTTATGGTAATGATGATTTGATATTTAAAAGTGGTGTACAAGTATTGTGAAACGTAATACATAAGAGATACACACATATATAATTGTGATCGCCTTACAGGTGTTTATATCCAGGTTTTTATAGTTAGATTGGATGTTTAAATGTAATTTGCAAGTATCGTAAAACGCAATACACACACATACACAATTGTGGTGGCCTTACATTAAGTTGTAACCGTAGTAACCAAGAGAAATCAACCCGAGGGCAGACAAACCTAAAGGAACTGGTTTTTCAAAATTGGTTTGAACAGCTCTCATGAGCCCCATTGCACTTAAAACACCTGCCGAGAAAATGCACGTGTAGACCGCATATTCGCTGCCTGTGTTTTGAAGATAGGCGCTAAAGTAGAAGAGAGAAGCAATAAAACTTGACCCTAATAACGATGGAAGAGAACCCTTTCTAAGATAGGCCATGAGACCACCAAACAATGACAATGAACCAATAGCAATGGAAAATGTGGACTTTGAATCATGTTCCCTGTTAGTATGATGTTATTTGAATGCGTCTTTGTTGCGTTTTTCACCTACCATTTATATTAGCTGATAAAGATATTCTGTACAGTATCGGGAAAGACGATTCCATTTTTGGCTTCCCAGTGTCATATGGGGGTGATTTTATATATAAAAAATGCTAAGAATACGGGGAGCACGGTAATATTGTTTTTGGTCCTGTTTCTCATCGTCTGGTTGAAGTATCCATTAATTAACCATTATTGACCGTTGCGGCCATTTCATTTGTATGGAAAATTAGCCAAAAATTGATTTTTTGTATGCGTAGAAAAATCGGCGTGCGCCGCCAAACCCCACGCGTCTTTTTCTACGCGTCTTGTGTGTGTGCTTTTGTTTAGTTTATCTCATCATTACAAGAGAATGGGCCGTCTTGTGGGTATCGAGCTCGAAAACTTCAAGTCCTACAAGGGTCTTTCCCGTGTGGGGTTTGGGACCTCTTCTTACTTCACATCTATCATTGGTCCCAATGGTTCTGGTAAATCAAACATGATGGATGCAATCTCTTTTGTGCTCGGTGTTCGTTCCAATCAGTTGAGATCTAACGACTTGAAATCATTAATTTACAGAGGTGCGATTGATTTGGATGGGGACGATGAAGAAACAACTGATAATGTTGGTGAAGATGATCCAACCTCTGCTTATGTGAAAGCTATTTATGTTAAGGAAAACGGAGACACGTTAGAATTCAAAAGAGAAATTACACCTTTGGGGTCCTGTATCTTTACTATTAATGGTGCCACTGTCACTGTTTCTCAATATTCGCAGGTTTTAAAAGACGAAAACATTCTAATCAAAGCAAGAAACTTTTTGGTGTTTCAGGGTGACGTTGAGAAGGTTGCATCTCAATCACCTATAGAGTTGACCAGTATGATTGAAACAATTAGTGGATCTATTGCATACAAAAAAGAATTCGATGAGTTACAAAGTCAATTCGATAAGGCTCATGATGATACAACATTGAAAAACTTGAAAAGAAAAACTTTGAAAGACGAAATCAACATGTTGAACAACAAATGTAATGAAGTTGATTTATATGATGCCAAGATGCAAGAATTGGATCAATTGAGGATAAACAAGTCTTTGATCCAATTGTATGAAACTGAAACTAGTTTAGACGCAGCCAAGGATGATTTGAAGAAGAACACAAAATCATTGAAGGAGATCGAAGAAAAAATCGAAATCAAGTCTATTGAGTATAGGGATTTTGTTGACTCACAAACTTCAGGCAAATCTTCAATTAAATCAATGGAAGAAGAAATTGAATCCAAAGAATTGGAGTTAAGAAAGCTTAAAACCGATGTTATTCCGTTTGAATCTAAATGTAAGGAATTAAGAAAAAAGATTTCTGATTATGAGTCAAGAATTAAAACCCTGGAGTCTGAAGCTTTGAATCAAAAGGAAACGATTGACTCTACTCAAGACACCTTAGACGATATCCAATCATCTTATGATCTATTTAAAAAGAAAATTGCTCATGAAAATAAAATATCTGGCAAATCTGACAAAATCAACCTTGATATGGTCAATGATTATGGTGCATTAAGACAGGAATTTTTATTAAAAGCTGGTTATTTGGAGATTCAATTGCGTGATTTGGAAGAAGAAAAAGATAGCATTATTTTACAAATTGATAACATCAAGAATTCTCAGAATCTAAACAATAACAGAATTCAAGAAATTGATGGTAAGAAAACAAACTCATTAATTACCAATTCTGAATTTAAATCTAATCTAAATTCAACCAAGTTGCAAATCAAGAATTTGAAAACTGAGTTAATTGATTTACAATCTAAAAAACAGGAATTTAATGATCTCCAAGTTGAATTAAACAAGAAACTCAAAGTGGTTTTACAACAACTAACTGAACTGAATGCTGCTAGACGAGAATCTGTGAAGGATAAAAAGATTAGAGAAATCACATCAACTTTAAAAAGAGTCTTCCCTGGCGTCAAAGGTATTCTTCATGACATTATAAAACCAAAACAAAGGAAATATACAACTGCGTTGACTGCTTTGCTAGGTAAGAATCTAGATTCAATCATTGTTGATTCACTCTCAACAGCCCAAGAATGTATTAATTATATGAAAACACAGAGATTGGGTGTTGCTTCATTTATACCATTATCAACTATCAAGGTTGTGCCTTTAGATGTTTCATTAAGAAATATTCATAATCAAGCAAAACCTGCAATTGATGCATTAAATTTGCCTCAAGAATTTGAGAAAGTTGGCCAATATATCTGTGGTAATTCACTCATTTGTGACACTATTGAAATTGCCATGTTGCTCAAATGGGACAAGACTTCAGGTAAAAACTTAAAGATGGTCACTTTAGACGGTTCATTAATCCATAAAAGCGGGTTAATGACTGGGGGTATTTCGGATTCTATGACAAAAAAATGGGACCAATCTGAATGGACATCATTGAATGAAAAAAAGGAAGGATTGAAAACCCAATTTGAAAAATTAAAAGACCAACTACCGGATGAATTCAAGTTCTTAGAAATTAATCAAGAGATTGAAAAATTGAATCAATTGATACCATCTATTGAAAGATCTTTGAATGATTCTAACAGAGAAATTGAGGATTTTAACAAAGAAATCAAACATGAAAAGATCAAGTTGGATGAATTGAATGAGAATTTAGAAAAATTGAAACTTGAGCATGATTCTTTGGATAAGGAATACAAATCTCTCAATGAGAAGTTAATCACAATTCAAGATGAAATTTACAAAGATTTCTGTGAAAAGTATTCTATTCAAAATGTCCAAGAGTATGAATCTAAATATGGTGGATCCCAAACCATTTTGGATAACAAGCAAGATATGCGTTTCAAAAAGGAAATTCAGAATTTGCAGCAAAGGGTTGATTTTGAAGCTGAAAGACTAAATGACTACAATACAAGAATTGAAAAATTGATCAATGATAAAGACAGCTTCAAGTTGGAATTTGATGAATCTGAAGAAAAGCGCAATGAATTGAACTCCAGTATTGATAGTCTTACTGCTGAAGTTGAAATCATGAAGGAAGATTATGATCAAACGAAACAACAAGTTAGAGTTAATGTATCTGAAGAATCAAACTTGAAGAGTGAACTGGTTACTTTGAAGAGTGATTTGAAATACATTAAGAAAAAGATTTCTCAGTTTGAAGAAGTTATTGACACCATCAAATTGAACAGACTGAACATTTTGACCAATGCAATTGTTGAAGGTGTTAAAATACCATTACTTTCTGGGTCATTGGATGGTTTAATGTTTAATGCCGAAGAATTGGATGAAACTTCTACTCAAGTGCTTGATGAAATTGACATTGATTATGAAACGATTGAAGAAAACGATTCAATTGATTTGAATGATGAAAATTTGGAAGAATCTATCAAATCCAAGATTGAATTGTTGAATGAGCAATTGAAAGAAATGAATCCAGATGCGAGAGCAAGAGAAAGATTAGGACAAGCTAAAGGAAAGTTCAAGGAGGCAGAAATCGAGTTTAAGGAAGCCAAGGAATTTGAAAAACATTTGGTTGTTGATTTTACCAAAATCAAGGAAAAGAGATACAATACATTTATGTTGGCATTTGAACACGTTTCCGAGGCAATCAATGGTGTTTATCAAGATTTAACAAAATCAGGCAAGGATGATGGTGGTGGTTCTGCATATTTAACATTAGATAATGATGAAGATCCATATTTAGACGGGATTAAATATCAAGTCAAACTACCAACAAAGAGATTTCAAGAAATGGAAAACTTGTCAGGGGGTGAAAAGACGGTTGCAGCATTGGCATTGCTATTTGCTGTTCATTCATTTCATCCATCGCCATTCTTTGTTTTAGATGAAGTTGATGCAGCTTTAGATAATGCAAACGTTGGCAAGATTGCTAATTATATTACCAAGCATAAGGGACCCAATTTCCAGTTCATTATTATCAGTTTGAAGAACAGTCTGTTTGAACAATCAGACACCTTGGTTGGTATTTACAGAGACCAAGAGGTTCATTCATCGAAGGTTATGACAATGGATTTGCGTTCATATGATAACTAATTCCGCTTTAATTCTTTTTATTTTTGTATATTTAATGTCAATTTGCGTTTATCAGTGTGATTTGGGCTGCCTTGTTGAAGGAGCAGCTTCAACGAGCAAAAAAAAACTAAAACTAAGAGTATAACAAAAAGAAAACATTGATTTTCACAGCTTATTGAGTGGAAGTATTTGCCATATTTCCAGTTCCTTTGTGGTGCATGCTTTACTTTTACATGCCCAATTTTTAGTGTACCAAAATCTCAGTAGCGCCCACAATAACTGTTTTAATAAATTTTAAATTTCACTATCTAAAGTAGTATTTGATTCATGTTAAACATTAGGGATTCCAAATGTTCAAAAAGAGTGAATAAAAAAACATTTCACTGTTATATAGAAACAATAGACGTTATTATCTTGGTAAGATATTACTGTGAAATCTTCAAAACTGAGGGAGTTATTAATGTTTTGACCTAATGACAACAGAAATTAAGTTGTGCTCAGCACAAAAGAATATGACAAATTGATTTAAAATGTCAATTAAAAGGCCCGATTGTTCAAAGTAAATTTAAACTCAGCTGTATAAAAATATGTACAATTATTATATAACTAACTTTATACAACGGTAAGAAGAGAAGTA